>SJYW01057131.1:301233-316393 GCA_006410735.1 Raphicerus campestris | reverse complement strand
GTGGCAAAGATTCATTTCTGGAACAGCGGCAAACTAACTATAATTGCTGATATTATAAAAAAAAATCTCTATTTACAGATTTATATGCTGTTGTATGTCAAAAACTCTAACAAAAGCCATTAAGAAACGACTACAAATAATACAATAGGTTTAGCAAGGGTACAGGAAACAAAATATATAAAAATCAATAGTATTTCTACTCACTTTCAATGAGCACTCCAGAAATAAAATTATGAAACAATTTCATTAACAAAAGTATTCAACGAATAAAATACTTAGGAGTAAATTTAGCAAAAGAAGTGCAATTACCTATACTGTGGAATCTTCAAGCTATTGAAAATTAATGAATCAAAGTGACCTAGTTCATGAATTGAGTGACTTAACATTATAAAGATTGGCAGTACTTCCCAAATTGGTCTACAGATTAAACGTAATTTTTATCAGAATCCAAGCTTTATTTTTGTCAGAAATTGATGCTGACATTCAAGCGAATACTAACACTCAAATAGAAATGTAAAGAATCCAGAATAGACCATATAATTTTGAAAAAGAGAATAAAGTTGGTGCACTCACTTCCTCCTTTCAAAACTTATTATAAAATTGTCTTGAAATCAAGACTGTGCAGTATTTGCATAAAGAAAGCTACAGATCGATCAATAGAATAGGATTGAGAATCCAGAAGCAAGTCCATAAATGTATGGTCAAGTGATTTGTGACAAAGGTGCCAAAATAATTCAGTAGGAAAAGAATAACCTTTTTAACAAGTAGTGCTGGAACAATTAGGTATCCATGTATAAGAAGAATGAAGTTGGGTCCCTACCGCATATTGAATTAATATAACAAAACCCCACATGGATAAAAGATGTGAAGTATGAGAGATAAAGCAATAAAACTCTCAGGAGAAGACATAGGAGTACATCTTCGTGACCTTGCATGTGGCATTGGTTTCTTAGATTTGACCCAAAAGCACAAGCATCAAAAAAAAAAATTATTTTGATGCATCAAAAAAAATTTATTTTGATGCTTGTCAAAATTTAAAACATTGCTTCAAAAAATACTAGCAAGAAATTGAAGGGACAAACCACAGAATGGAAAAAATATTTCCAAATAATATATCCAACAAAGCACTTGCATTTAAAATACATAAAGAACAGTTAATACTAAAGACAATAATAAAACTTAATAATAAAGACAATATAGTATAAAAATAAGGAAAGAACCTAAACTGACATTTCTGAAAGAAAATATCCAGTTGTCAGTAAGCAAATACACAGGTGTTCAGCATCTTTCGTCATCAGGGATATGCATATCTAAAGCACAGTGAGATGCTACATCACACCTACCAGAATGGCTACAGTAAGCAAGTCAGATAATAACAATTAGGGCTGAAGATGTAGAGAAATTGGCACCCTCACACACTGTTGGTGAGAATGTAAAATGATGCAACCACTTTGGAAAACAAGCTGATATTTCCTCAAAAAGTTGAACATCTAGGTTATCCAGAACCTCAGTTCTATCATGAGTATTTTATCATGAATATTTAAGTATTTTTAGACTTACTTATATTTTTGTTACTTTGGTGGATGTATTTTACCTTTCAAATAATATTTCACATAATAATTTTTACAAGTGATAATTGCTGGGCTGCTGCTGCTGCTAAGTCACTTCAGTCGTGTCTGACTCTGTGCAACCCCATAGACGGCAGCCCACCAGGCTCCCCCATTCCTAGGATTCTCCAGGCAAGAACACTGGAGTGGGTTGCCATTTCCTTCTCCAATGCGTGAAAGTAAAAAGTGAAAATGAAGTCACTCAAGTGCTGTCTGACCCTTAGTGACCCCATGGACTGCGGCCTTCCCGGCTCCTCCGTCCGTGGGAGTTTCCAGGCAAGAGTACCGGAGTGGGGTGCTGTTGGCTAGATGTCAGCAACTAAAAGACAAATAGGAATATATATTTACCCTGTCTACTAAACAATTTGTTAACATTGATATTCTTTAGCCTACTAATTCTACCTCTAGAAATTCATTCCAAGGAAGCAGCGAAAAATTGCTAATATGAACATGGTATTGTGTTGGGAAGGAAATGATGAATTCATGGCAGTTTCCCTCAGAGATAGCCAGGTAAGCGGTCTCACTTACAGTAAGGAGACTTGAAAGTGATTGAGATACAGTGATAAATGCTTTAATGGAGGTGCCTTCAACTAGTTAAATCCATGAGGAAGAAAGAAGAAAGCAGTCATTTGCCTGGGGGCAAGGAAGGATGTAGGGGAAGATGCAAGTTTTCCGTGGCTGAGATAACTAATGAATAACCATTTAGAACACGATTTTTGCATAAGCCAGGACTTGAGTCTAAATCACAGTGTAAGAAGGTGAGGAAAAACATTGAGACTTGTTGGCGTGGGAGAGCAAAGCTTGTGGAAAAATCAGAGACATCTTTTATAGATAATTTTGACTTTTTATTGTGGGAATGTTTGCTTTCTTTATTGTTATTGATTTTCTATAAATAGTATAGTTAGAGGTTTTGTCTTTTTCTAATTATATTGTTTTCTGATACTTATTTTAGCCTATTCAAAGGTATCTTCATGAAACAGCTGATTACTTTGAGTTGATTACTCTATAGAACTCTGTAGAGTTCGTGCCTTGTCTCAAGCTCTGTGTTAAACACTTGACCTATGTTCTAAATGAGATAGTGATAAACTGCAAGGTGTTATTAGCTTTAGTTGACAGAAGAGTTGGAAACCGAAACGTTTAGAAATACTGAAGCCAAAGTCACACAGTTTAGGGATGTAGGATCCAAGATTAAACCCGTATCAGTATGATTCCAAGGCCTGTAAACTGGTACGTCTCTGCATCTGACTTTACAAAGTACTTTTGCTAGAGAAAATTGGGAGAGATAGTAGCACCAACTTGGAAAATTAGCTCTGTTAGACTCTGGACACATCTTTGTTAATCTAAGGAATAATACACTTTTAGCCAGAACAGTTTTGTCACATGATAATAGGAAGTTTCTTTGTGTTAAACATTGAGGCTCAAGTCATTCCATTTAAAGGCAGCCCAGAAGGCATCACAAGAGCGTGACTAAATCATAGTATTACATAATGTACAGTTTCACAAAGTGTATAATTAGAGATACTGGTTAAGACTAGTTTGTCAGAAAGCATTTTCAGTGTCTTCCTACTCTTGTAGATGTTAACATATTTTTCAAGTTGTGTTAAAGTTCAAAGTACTGATTTTTTGTGGTAATTTTACAGTCTTATCCAAGCAAGTAGTAATTTTTAGAGCAGCACAAGATTTGAAATACATAAGATATTGCATCTACAAGATTTTGTTTGTGCTTTCGTTTTGTTTTAAAAGATTCTGTGTGTGCTTGTATTTTGTTTTAATAATGTTCATTTTGGTTGATGTAAAATTGTCTCAACTTGAGATGCCTGTGGTGGAGGGAGGGGAATGTTTTGTAATAGTCATATTATTGAAATTACCGCCCTATATTTTTCTTCTCAAAGGAAGAATATGGGGATGAGCATAAGAATGAAAAATAATAATTACATATGGATGCATAATAAGAAATAATTATACATGCATTGTGTGAGGTTTTTCTTTCTCTAGTATAGCCAACTCTTTCCCATTTTTTCTACCACTATGCATTTTGTTCTAGATTTCCCGACTAAGAAAACATTCCACCAGAGTTTGTTTTGATATTTAGAAAACATTTTAAAAATGTAGTTTTAAGTGGAGCTGAGTATTTTTTATGTAACATTTTTCAGAAAGATGAAGATTTAAAGGAACTTAGCACATACCAATACATAATCTTGTGTACAAATTAATCCTTTTTTCATGTTTTCAAATATTAATGAAAAGAATCTTTTTTTTTTTTTTAGTTTTACTAGTTTATTGCTACCAACCCATCTCCTTCCATCTTCCTCATGCATGCGTGCTCAATCATGTAACCCCATGGACTGCAGCCTGCCAGGCTCCTCTGTCCATGGACTTTTCCAGGCAAATATACTGTAGTGGGTTGCCATTTCCTTCTCCAGGGAAAAGAATCTTAAGTACATCTTCAATAAGAGTTTATACCTGCAGTTTACATCATAATCTGCTTTTTATCTCACTTGCAGAGTAATGCTAAATCATGTAGGTACTAGAATTTGTATAGGGACATGGTAAGAATCATGATTGTTCTTTAAAAAAATAATTTTCAAATACCATCCTTAGGGGGGAAAAAACATTATTATTATATCTGTCTCTCTTCCTCTGTGTCAAAGAATATTTTATTCCTGAACGTAGGAGGGGGTCAAATAAACAAGATTGTAGAAAAATAAAGTCTGAAGAGGACATCATGCACCACTTGATCTTTTACTTTTTAAATGTCACCTTGTTCCGTGGATCTGGGACTACACTTGTGAACCATAGGACTAGATTTCACAAAAAGATGAGGCTCCTGCCCATGTAATCTGGAAAATTGCTTGCCTAATGGGGTGCATAGCTGCACCTGGACCCTCTTGAGTGACTCAGTCGTGTTGTGCTCAAGACTGAAGTAACTTGTTATGTGACTAAATGAAGGGGAAAAAGAAGTTATGAAAGCCAGCTACTTTGGAAATGAAAAGCTAAATGGTATTGGTTGTTATCACATTAAGGTTGGCAAATACTATAATTAAAACTCCAAGTGATTTTTGGTGTTACTGCCTGGTTTCAGCCACTTTCTGATAAATTTTATTTGGAATCAAATTTTCAGTGTGGACACCAGATACTCAGGTTGAGTTCAGTTCAATTTTGTAAGTACTTATAGATAATCCATAGTAGTCCAGTAGCCTTTTATGGGCACTGGTAAAAGTTCTATCACAAAAATTTATTGTAAGTCATTTTGTTTATTTTGTCATGATACTGATGGCCTCTCAGACTTATTTGTACATAAACAGTGAAGCAAACAGTTGAGTGCCTTTGCTGAGTGACTCAACCATTAGGAGACTTTCAGTATATTTGTAGCCACTCTACATTTATCATTTAGCTGTAATATAGTTTCATAGCCATTTATTGGATACTTCAAATGACATAGTTCCTGGAGAACCAATAGTAATCAAGAGAGGTGATGTCTGACTCTATAAAATTTGTCATCTGTAGAGGGTGACGAGGACAAAGACTATCCTTCAACGTACATGAAGTGTTTAATATTGTGCTTGAGAAAGAGACTCTGATGCTGGGAGGGATAGGGGGCAGGAGGAGAAAGGGACGACAGAGGATGAGATGGCTGGATGACATCACTGACTCGATGGACGTGAGTCTGAGTGAACTCTGGGAGATGGTGATGGANTGTTATCTGTGAGGCTGATGAGCCGTCCGTCCCCCACCCCCGCTGCTGGTGCCCTGGGGCCCTGCTGTGGTCTGAACACCCACTGGCTCTGTAGTTCCCCCTCCCCCACTCTGGGGCACACCTGCATGGTTTAGGTGCCCGGCTGACAGAATCCAGCTCTTCGAGCGGATCTGCCCTTCTTTCAAAGCCTTCCTCATATCCATGGATTGTTGTTCCATCACTCAGTCGTGTCCGACTTTGCAGTCTCATGGACTGCAGCACACCAGGCTTCCCTGTCCTTCACCATCACCCTGTACATACTCTACCCATTCTAAAAAGCTCCAGGCACCACGGAATTACCACACAATTATTATAGTGACCATGCTTCTCAGTAAAATATTGACCTTTGTTAGTGTATTTTCCCTCCAAATTTATCTACAACCTGTCTCTTATACACATCTTGAAAGGCAGGCAGATGCTTTACTATCTGAGCCATCTGGGGAGCCCNAGTGGATGATAATCTTCGCTGCGTGTGTGCTAAGTCTCTTCAGTCGTGTTCGACTCTTCCGCAACCCCATGGACTGTAGCCTGCCGGGCTCCTCTGTCCGTGGGATTCTCCAGGCAAGAATAATGGAGTGGGTTGCCGTTTCCTTCTCCAGGGATTCTTCTCAACCTAGGAGTCAAAGCTGAGTCTCTTGGGTCTTGTGCATTGGCAAGTGGATTCTTTACAGAGTTTTGTTAAAATCAAAAAAGATAAAATATTTAAAGTCTCTAGTACGGTGGCTGGCATGTAGTAGGTACTGAAGGCGCCATCTCCCTTCCTCCTTAAATAGAGACAATTTGCTTTTTGAAAGAATCTAAAATAGTGTTTACTTTGCAAACAGTTCTTTTCCATTCTGTGAAAAATTCGTGGAAAGTTTAAACAATAAGACTGAAACGAGAATGTGCACACATACTTTAGCGAGGTTTGTGGGTATCAATTCATATTCTAAGATTCGAAAATTCTTTGCTTAGAATGGTATTCTTCATTTATTTTATGAAGTCCTTTTTGAGGCCACAATAGAATACCTGGAGAGTGTTAGATAATCTTTGCCTCTCGTGGTCTGCTTTGGGCCGTGTTATCTGTGAGGCTGATGAGCCGTCGGTCCCCCACCCCCGCTGCTGGTGCCCTGGGGCCCTGCTGTGGTCTGAACACCCACTGGCTCTGCAGTTCCCCCTCCCCCACTCTGGGGCACACCTGCATGGTTTAGGTGCCCGGCTGACAGAATCCAGCTCTTCGAGTGGATCTGCCCTTCTTTCAAAGCCTTCCTCATATCCATGGATTGTTGTTCCATCACTCAGTCGTGTCCGACTTTGCGGTCTCATGGACTGCAGCACACCAGGCTTCCCTGTCCTTCACCATCACCCTGTACATACTCTACCCATTCTGAAAAGCTCCAGGCACCACGGAATTACCACACAATTATTATAGTGACCATGCTTCTCAGTAAAATATTGACCTTTGTTACTGTATTTTCCCTCCAAATTTATCTACAACTATCTAAACTGGCTTGGTTGAGGTAATCAGATCAATCTGGGTTTGGATATGCTCCTTCACTAACTGTGGAACCATAAACCCTTATTTAAATTCTCTAACCTCAGATTTGGCATCTGTAAAACATGGTTAATAACATCCCCATTGTAGGCCTACTCTGAGGGTTCAGTGAGTTTAATGTTTATTAAAATATCTGATACATGTTCGCCACTCAATGCGTGTTCCCTTTCTTCAGTTTAGGCTCATTTTTTCTGAACAAGGCTTCCCTGGTGGCTCAGATGTTAAAGAATCTGCCTGCAATGCACGAGACCTGGGTCCGATCCCTGGGTTGGGGAGATCCCCTGAAGGAGGGCATTGCAGCAACCCACTTTAGTATTCTTGCCTGGAGAATCCCGTGGACAGAGGAGCCTGGCGGGCTACAGTCCATGGGGTTGGAAAGAGTCAGACACGACTGAGTGACTAACACACTTTCTGAACAAGTGACAAAAGCTTAGCTGCAAAGAAAGCCAAGGGGCACTCATAACCTGGCTGTTACCATTACTGGAGTTTCTAGTCTGTTTCAATATTGTTTTCTTTGTTAAAGGCATTTTATCTCTAAGATGGAATTATAAAATAAGCCATGCCACTTGTTTCTCAGGGTTGAAATCTCACAAAGGTAGACATATTGCTTGAAATTTTAAGATTTAGTGCAGATGACTTCCATTGCGCTTTGTGTGGGTGTTTTTGTTCTCAGCCCTGTTGCCACGTCAGCATGATGATGGGTTTCTATTGCTCTTGCTTCATTTTGTTGCTTGACTTTTTCTAAAACCGGGACTGTGTTTAGATGCGCAATGTATGGTTTCTTGTGGAGCAAGAGTAAGGAAACCAGCTGGAGATTAAACAGAGCACAATCCTCTTTGTAAGCAGCCATGGGCAAACTTGTGAGAAGCTACCAAATTCACCAACTAGATAAAAAGTGCTTACGCTTAGCTTTCAGAATCTAACGATGACTACTTGAAAACTAGCTTCCGTGTTATCTCGGTTAATGATACAGGTCCAGCTCAATTAATAGAGAACTTGTGGTTGCTTATTGTTTTTATAGTTGTTTGAAATAAGACTTAAAAGAATTTATGATTCTCTTTATAGGCAGCTACTGACAACACCAGCTAAGTGTGAGAGCGGTGGTAATTGGCAAAGTTGCTGGTGGTGGGTGTCGTTTTCCGTTGGTTTAACTTATCAAATACTGAAGAGAGATCTGTTTTGTTTCATTCCACATACTGTACACTGATGAATGTTGCCACCCAAAGTTTAGCCCGTCAATAATAAATCAAGGCTTTCAGATTTCGTCTGTTCTATTGGCTTTTAAATGATCATACGTCCACACGATGCCACATCACACATTGAGAACTTCAGCTCAGTGCAGAAGGGTTTCTTTTTGTTGTTGAGTTTAGCATACCAGCTTAAAGTTAAGCTGCAGTACAAAAATTACACTAACTTGGGCTTCCCTTGTGGCTCAGCTGGTAGAGAATCACCTGCAGTAAAGGAGACCTCAGTTCAATTCCTAGGTGGGGAAGATCCCCTGGAGAAGGGGTAGGCTGCCCACTCCAGTATTCTGGCCTGGNTTTCAGATTTCGTCTGTTCTATTGGCTTTTAAATGATCGTACGTCCACACGATGCCACATCACACATTGAGAACTTCAGCTCAGTGCAGAAGGGTTTCTTTTTGTTGTTGGGTTTAGCATACCAGCTTGAAGTTAAGCTGTAGTACAAAAATTACACTAACTTGGGCTTCCCTTGTGGCTCAGCTGGTAGAGAATCACCTGCAGTACAGGAGACCTCAGTTCAATTCCTAGGTGGGGAAGATCCCCTGGAGAAGGGGTAGGCTGCCCACTCCAGTATTCTGGCCTGGAGAATTCCATGGACTGTATATTCATGGGGTCACTGAAGTTTAGCATACCAGCTTGGAGTTAAGCTGCAGTACAAGAAATACTTAACTTACCAGGAGGATATTCTTGCTTGCACTCCGTATGTATCATTTGCTTATTCAAGNGGAGAATTCCATGGACTGTATATTCATGGGGTCACTGAAGTTTAGCATACCAGCTTGGAGTTAAGCTGCAGTACAAGAAATACTTAACTTACCAGGAGGATATTCTTGCTTGCACTCCGTATGTATCATTTGCTTATTCAAGCATGTAAAACCAACAAGGGGAGGTAATTTTGCTTAAGATTTCTTGATTCCAATTGTTCTACTACTTGGCACTGGGTGGAAAAAGGAAAAAAAATCATATTGAAAGCATTGTTCTGTTAATGAAGTTGCTTGTCCTTTTTTGTGCCAAATTTGGCAGGTAAAATTACCATTTATTCTACTTGCTAGAGCTGGATAATAGATTGTTGAGGAAAAGTAGCAATTTAAGTAATGACGCTAGATAGAATGCGCTACGTTATATGCATCTCCCATACTTTTAGATATTGACATGCAATTTTTATTTCTCTTTAGTAATGCACTTTGCCTTTGACTACTATATTACTTCCAGTAGCTTTCATCAGCTACATACCATTCGCTTCAACTGTGAAATTTTAGAAAATACTTTGTTGTTATTAATTATAATAAGCCAGAGTGAAATATTTTGCTCTGAGGATAGATTAATGATTGTAGTTAGTTCCTGATATTTCAGAGTTATTGCATGTTTGTAAATTTAGGGGCAGTTATTTAACATTTAAAAAATAGAGATGCAAAATTAATTAGTACAAAGATCTATCTTAAGATCAAATTCTAGATGTTCATGATTTTTTCCATGTTAAATATACCTTGATCTTTTATATGTGCTTTAATCTTTGGCTTGCAAATTCTTAAAGAAACTTTAACCAAAAATCTGGTTCTAAAACTAAAGAATATGAGTTGGTGGTCTTTAAAAATTTGATCATGTGTTCAAATGAAATGCATGAATTTAGCCTGAGTGAAACTTTGAAGTAACTGTAAGTAATTCACTGAGTTTGTTGTAAATTACATTCTCCTTACTTAGAAAACTTTAGGCTTTTAAAAATTATTATCACTGTTATAGCTCACAATATAGTGTCTAAACCTTCCATATAAAAGAAGAAATCCTCCACTGAAGCTAGTATGTAAAATATGTTTTTCTGAAAAAGCTGTTTGGTGAATTTGTAGACTTGCAAATGTTAACATAAGAATAGTTAGCGTTTGGTGTTGGTGAAACTTGTAACCATCAGTCACTTCTCTGCCCACCAAACTAACTGGGTAGGCAGGTGCAAATGTTAAAAAATCTAACATTGCAATTGACACTAATTGACATAGTTGTTGGCAGTCTTATCAGAAAGCAAAGGGCTGAATGGTTGAATAGGTTTAGAGAACTTGAATGATAATAAGCATTTTTATATGCATCTTGAATCACTTTTGTGACCCAGACTAACGGGAACACTTCACGGGAACACTCATCCTTCAATGGATAGAAATTATAGGAAGCATAATATGCCGTGTGCGTGTATGATTACTGATTGTTTTCCAGGTAACCTTTTACAGCTCTCTGCTCCATTACCCACTTTTCACCTCTCCCCACCCGCCTTCCAGGGCTCAAAGAAAACAAAGTATATGTGTGGAATAGAAAAGAACTATTATACTGAATATGAAATTGATTTTTGATTGATTTTTTTTTTCTGCCAAAAACTAGAGGAGCATCATCGATACTTTAGGCTAAACTTAATAAAGCATATTAATTGAGTTTATGGATAAAATGAGAAGACTGGGATTTGCTTCTCAGTGTTCTTGGAGCAGGCGGGTGAATCAATGGGGATATAGATGAAACAAGATTGGCTTTGAATGGGAAAGTTTTGAGCTTGAGTGATGGAACTGTAGAGGTTTATTAAGCTGTTCTGTCTTCTGCATATGTTCGAAATTTTCCACCACAGAAGAGTGCTCGTTTGTTGGTTGGTTTAATATGCTCAGTGACCTTACCCCCTACTGTTAGAAGGTCTTCTATATTTGGCCAGATCCTTCCCAGTACCTGCTTTAAAATTTTTTCCCGATGCCTTTCATCAAAAATGACTTATTTAAAGTCATTGGTAATAACCTGATAAACCAATCTGTGTGCCTATGCACAAATGAGTTAATGTCTAAAGAGAGTGATTATAATAGGAGCTTTCTAAAGACACTTCCTTAATCAAAAGAAAGGACTCCGGGTGGAATTTTTAATCACTGAGGTGGGTCTTCTTGCCTCTTCTATGTGGGGACCAGCCCTCACAGAAGTGTTAACAGTTGTAGGGTTGTGTAATGATTGATCTTAGCATTTTTGTGCTGGAGATAATGCTGTACTTTCCTTCAGCAGAAATAATTTCCGTAAAGAAAATGTTTCTCTTTAGGTGAGTTAGGAGAGGGTGTGACTCTTGTGTATCTTATCTTTGTTCTTGTAGGTGTTTCCATGTATTTTTGGTACCCTCTCTATCTGCAAATGATTTAGAATTACCTGTGTTGAAAAGCAGAGTTGAGTCTTATTTCCTTGAATCAAAGGTCCCGTTGCAAAGGAGTATCTAGGGAGAGAAACTTGCTAGAGACTTCAGCTTGAAAATTAGGGGTTGAAAACAGTTACTGTAACTGCTCTTTCTGTCTTTAGTTTATTACATAGATGAGTAGTTTATGTAAATTTTGTACTCTGCTTTTGATCAAAGTCCCCTTGAGATCTGTTATGACCAAGTAAACATAAACTTTGTGGAAAGTGTTTTAAAATGTTGATTCTTGACTAGTAAGAGGTGGAGAAGCCAAAATAAAATTTTAGACTGTTACTTCTTCTACCATGCTTTTGGGCTATCCAGAGAATTGATTTGGGTTACTCCTTATTTCAAAGTAGCATTGCTTGAAATATTTTAGATTTTTTAATAACTTTCTAAGGAATTAAAATATAAAAGCTATTTCACTATTTTTTTTTTTTTTTTTTTTTAGTTTGTAGCTCTGGAGGAATGAATGTTGTTTGCTCATTAATTTCCTATACCATTCTCTATCGTTCTCCATTCATCCCTTTCCTTGTTAGCTTTTCGTTTGGCCATGATGGGTGTATTGTGTCTGGTAACTGCTACCCAAACTGGTGTATTATATTAGCCCTGCCCTTTTTCAAGGCTCCTGGAAAAGTGCCAGGCTTATTCTCCTTTCCATTTGGGAGCATAGTTTTACAAATAAAAGAATGGTCTTACTTTGTTTGTAGTCATCAGAATTAAAAGGATTTATCTAACAATTTGAATGGATAATTTTATTTGGGTGGACATGAAAGTGAAACCCTCGAGATGGGATAGAATTTTAAGTAGCATTTTAAATTTGTTTTGAAATTCTGTCTCCAAATGAGCTGTGTTAAATGTGCTTGGTTGTATACGCGTGAGTGAAGTGTGGAGTGTTCATCTCTGAAATACTAGATCCTTTGTAGATTTTCTTTCATAAAAAGGTTAATGGAGTCCTTTATGTAGTTAGATAACTTTAATTTGCTATTATAAGCACATATGGATTTTAAAGTGCAAGAATTATCAACACTTTATAGGACATTATGACTAATCATATTTTTATTTAAAAGTTACTTTACTAGTTTTACCAAAAGCTGTCTTGGATGTTTTGAATCAGAGATGTATTGTCAATGGTCAAGAATCTAAAGCAAAAGCCACTTATCTGTATGACATGTGTAATGGGTGATTAAGCAAGTCATATGCTTTTATTTGGTTTATGTTGGGATATTTAAGTTAAAAACATAGTTTTGGGAGTTTTCCAGTAATTCTGTAATCATGAAAATAAAAAGATTTTCTATTTCACTAAATTAGATCATTTTTACTTTTAACAAATAAATATTAGTCTAGGACACTCCAGTCTTCACCATCAAAGCAGTGTGCTAATCTCTTCATGATCTACATGAAGGAACAGGGCATTCAGTAGGCCTCATGAAGTGTCTTGGGAAGTGTTGGGCTTAGTACACTAACAATTGTGACATAGGCGTAATGTGATAAGTGCATAGAAAAACAAAAATGTTATAGAAATTCAAAGAAAGGAAAGATGCTGTCCAGTTTGGCAGAGGATTAGAGATTATGTCAGAGGGTTCAGGGAGAATGGAGCAGTAAGACAGGTGCAAACTGAGGAAATAAAGAGCTTATGTCCTAGATAATGAAGAATAGATGGTAGATGTCTGTTGAGCTGAGTTGACTGTTTCAAGTTTAGTAAATAGTGGAAATAAAGATCAGGGAGTAGGGTCTTGTGCACCTTTGCTGAATGTAAGAGAGAGAGAGGGAACGATAGGAATGAGAAGTTACCAGATGGAGACATTAGTACCCAAGATCTTGAGGACTGTGTTAAGACTTGTATTTATTAAACAACCAGAAGCCAAGGAAGATTTTGAGCTGAAGTTTAAAAAAAAAACAAACATGTTTTTTTCTTTTTTTACAGGACATAAAGTGTATACTAATTTTGGGAAGAGTAAATATGCTATACTACAGTTTCCTAGTGTATCTATGAGGAATAATGTCACTGAAGGTTGCAGAGGCTGAGAGGACAGAACCACTGAATTCTCTTTCATAGCAGAAACATAGAAAACAGAATATCAGATATATTTGTTTTAGGCTGGAAGAAATGGTCTATTTGGACAAACTATCCGTGTCTCTGGATAGTATTGGAATGTTAAACAGTCACAGAGAGACATTATATAATGTAGATAACAGTACAGAATAGCACATCACAATGACAGCATATGGGAATTTAGAAGAGGGAAGACTTAAAACATTGCTGTGAAGTCCCGCAATCCACTTAGATCCTGTGGTGGTGAACCGCCAGCTGAGGCAATGGGATTTTATTGGGGAATCATCTGTGCTAGCAAAGTACATATGAAAAGCAAAAGAAATGCTAGTAGGAATCAGGTGAAATTAAAAGGCTAAATAATGGAGGAAGTATTCGTGGAAGAACAAGAAGGATGGAAGAACAAGCAAAAGTAGGTATGCTTGGAAACGGAAACAAATAGATTGAGAATAGTCAATACTGTGGGAAGAGTGCGTGGTGTCCGTGAATGGGACCACTGCCGGCGAATAGCATGTATTGAGGACTTACATGCCAGATACTGCTCTGAGTGCTTGACCTTTTCCCTCAACACCGCTCTGTGAGAATAGATGTGACGTGTGAAGAAACAGGCACGAATGATTGGGTGCCTTGTGGAGCTGAGGTTCAGACACAAGCATCCTGACTGTTGAGGCCAGTGCTACAGAGAAGACACCGGATTCCACCACCATTCGGTAGACTTGCAAAAGTCAAGTCAGTTTCCATTGTTCGACCATGTTAAGCTCCTCTACCTAGAGAGGTTCATTAAGCTGACATAATTTACAACAGTATCTGCAGAGAATGACCCTTTTCAACACCAATCCAAAAGAAAGTACTACTATAATTAAACTGTGAGCAAAATAATGTAGGATTTAAAAAAAAAATCCAACTGAAATCCAAGTTGTTACTGATTAATTAACGAGGCTATAATTAAACAGAAACTAGTCAACCTGGCTGATTGTAGATATGTACCTAAACTTTGTTTTGGCAATTCACATCCTTTAAGATATATTTAATTACATTTCTAACATACTCATATTTAATGTAATCTTTTGTGACAGATTAACAGATCTTCATCATCATTATGTCTAATTCCTCTTCATGTTGATGTTTTTGTCATTATTATACATATACTTGGAAAAGAAATAAGACTTTCAAGGTGATAAGGAATAAACTCATGGAAAATGGTGGTCTCTTGTTTGTTTTCAGAAAACAAGTTTTCTCATTTCCCTCTACAAGGGCAGGACAGGTATCATAACCGTGTTTTAAAATTATAAAGTATTTTAGTAAATAGAGGAACAGGATAAAGAAAACCTACTCTCTTGTATTGTATTAATATTTAAGACTATCATAGTTCATATTAAAATATTAAGAAATATTCACTATTATAATAGAATAAAAATGAGTTATTTTTCTCATAGTGGGAAATAGATGGAGAAACAGTGGAAACAGTGTCAGACTTTATATTTTTGGGCTCCAAAATCACTGCAGATGGTGACTGCAGCCATGAAATTAAAAGATGCTTACTCCTTGGAAGAAAAGTTATGACCAACCTAGATAGCATATTCAAAAGCAGAGACATTACTTTGCCAACTAAGGTCTGTCTAGTCAAGGCTATGGTTTTTCCAGTGGTCATGTATGGATGTGAGAGTTGGACTGTGAAGAAGGCTGAGCACCGAAGAATTGATGCTTTTGAACTGTGGTGTTGGGGAAGACTCCTGAGAGTCCCTTGGACTGCAAGGAGATCCAACCAGTCCATTCTGAAGGAGATCAACCCTGGGATTTCTTTGGAA
>SJYW01057131.1:289916-300297 GCA_006410735.1 Raphicerus campestris | reverse complement strand
TTTTTTTTTTTTTTTTTTTTAGTTTGTAGCTCTGGAGGAATGAATGTTGTTTGCTCATTAATTTCCTATACCATTCTCTATCGTTCTCCATTCATCCCTTTCCTTGTTAGCTTTTCGTTTGGCCATGATGGGTGTATTGTGTCTGGTAACTGCTACCCAAACTGGTGTATTATATTAGCCCTGCCCTTTTTCAAGGCTCCTGGAAAAGTGCCAGGCTTATTCTCCTTTCCATTTGGGAGCATAGTTTTACAAATAAAAGAATGGTCTTACTTTGTTTGTAGTCATCAGAATTAAAAGGATTTATCTAACAATTTGAATGGATAATTTTATTTGGGTGGACATGAAAGTGAAACCCTCGAGATGGGATAGAATTTTAAGTAGCATTTTAAATTTGTTTTGAAATTCTGTCTCCAAATGAGCTGTGTTAAATGTGCTTGGTTGTATACGCGTGAGTGAAGTGTGGAGTGTTCATCTCTGAAATACTAGATCCTTTGTAGATTTTCTTTCATAAAAAGGTTAATGGAGTCCTTTATGTAGTTAGATAACTTTAATTTGCTATTATAAGCACATATGGATTTTAAAGTGCAAGAATTATCAACACTTTATAGGACATTATGACTAATCATATTTTTATTTAAAAGTTACTTTACTAGTTTTACCAAAAGCTGTCTTGGATGTTTTGAATCAGAGATGTATTGTCAATGGTCAAGAATCTAAAGCAAAAGCCACTTATCTGTATGACATGTGTAATGGGTGATTAAGCAAATCATATGCTTTTATTTGGTTTATGTTGGGATATTTAAGTTAAAAACATAGTTTTGGGAGTTTTCCAGTAATTCTGTAATCATGAAAATAAAAAGATTTTCTATTTCACTAAATTAGATCATTTTTATTTTTAACAAATAAATATTAGTCTAGGACACTCCAGTCTTCACCATCAAAGCAGTGTGCTAATCTCTTCATGATCTACATGAAGGAACAGGGCATTCAATAGGCCTCATGAAGTGTCTTGGGAAGTGTTGGGCTTAGTACACTAACAATTGTGACATAGGCGTAATGTGATAAGTGCATAGAAAAACAAAAATGTTATAGAAATTCAAAGAAAGGAAAGATGCTGTCCAGTTTGGCAGAGGATTAGAGATTATGTCAGAGGGTTCGGGGAGAATGGAGCAGTAAGACAGGCGCAAACTGAGGAAATAAAGAGCTTATGTCCTAGATAATGAAGAATAGATGGTAGATGTCTGTTGAGCTGAGTTGACTATTTCAAGTTTAGTAAATAGTGGAAATAAAGATCAGGGAGTAGGGTCTTGTGCACCTTTGCTGAATGTAAGAGAGAGAGAGGGAACGATAGGAATGAGAAGTTACCAGATGGAGACATTAGTACCCAAGATCTTGAGGACTGTGTTAAGACTTGTATTTATTAAACAACCAGAAGCCAAGGAAGATTTTGAGCTGAAGTTTAAAAAAAAACACATGTTTTTTTCTTTTTTTACAGGACATAAAGTGTATACTATTTTTGGGAAGAGTAAATATGCTATACTACAGTTTCCTAGTGTATCTATGAGGAATAATGTCACTGAAGGTTGCAGAGGCTGAGAGGACAGAACCACTGAATTCTCTTTCATAGCAGAAACATAGAAAACGGAATATCAGATATATTTGTTTTAGGCTGGAAGAAATGGTCTATTTGGACAAACTATCTGTGTCTCTGGATAGTATTGGAATGTTAAACAGTCACAGAGAGACATTATATAATGTAGATAACAGTACAGAATAGCACATCACAATGACAGCATATGGGAATTTAGAAGAGGGAAGACTTAAAACATTGCTGTAAAGTCCCGCAATCCACTTAGATCCTGTGGTGGTGAACCGCCAGCTGAGGCAATGGGATTTTATTGGGGAATCATCTGTGCTAGCAAAGTACATATGAAAAGCAAAAGAAATGCTAGTAGGAATCAGGTGAAATTAAAAGGCTAAATAATGGAGGAAGTATTCGTGGAAGAACAAGAAGGATGGAAGAACAAGCAAAAGTAGGTATGCTTGGAAACGGAAACAAATAGATTGAGAATAGTCAATACTGTGGGAAGAGTGCGTGGTGTCCGTGAATGGGACCACTGCCGACAAATAGCATGTATTGAGGACTTACATGCCAGATACTGCTCTGAGTGCTTGACCTTTTCCCTCAAAACCGCTCTGTGAGAATAGATGTGACGTGTGAAGAAACAGGCACGAATGATTGGGTGCCTTGTGGAGCTGAGGTTCAGACACAAGCATCCTGACTGTTGAGGCCAGTGCTACAGAGAAGACACCGGATTCCACCACCATTCGGTAGACTTGCAAAAGTCAAGTCAGTTTCCATTGTTCGACCATGTTAAGCTCCTCTACCTAGAGAGGTTCATTAAGCTGACATAATTTACAACAGTATCTGCCGAGAATGACCCTTTTCAACACCAATCCAAAAGAAAGTACTACTATAATTAAACTGTGAGCAAAATAATGTAGGATTTAAAAAAAAAACCCAGCTGAAATCCAAGTTGTTACTGATTCATTAACGAGGCTATAATTAAACAGAAACTAGTCAACCTGGCTGATTGTAGATATGTACCTAAACTTTGTTTTGGCAATTCACATCCTTTAAGATATATTTAATTACATTTCTAACATACTCATATTTAATGTAATCTTTTGTGACAGATTAACAGATCTTCATCATCATTATGTCTAATTCCTCTTCATGTTGATGTTTTTGTCATTATTATACATATACTTGGAAAAGAAATAAGACTTTCAAGGTGATAAGGAATAAACTCATGGAAAATGGTGGTCTCTTGTTTGTTTTCAGAAAACAAGTTTTCTCATTTTCCTCTAGAAGGGCAGGACAGGTATCATAACCGTGTTTTAAAATTATAAAGTATTTTAGTAAATAGAGGAACAGGATAAAGAAAACCTACTCTCTTGTATTGTATTAATATTTAAGACTATCATAGTTCATATTAAAATATTAAGAAATATTCACTATTAGAATAAAAATGAGTTATTTTTCTCATAGTGGGAAATAGATGGAGAAACAGTGGAAACAGTGTCAGACTTTATATTTTTGGGCTCCAAAATCACTGCAGATGGTGACTGCAGCCATGAAATTAAAAGATGCTTACTCCTTGGAAGAAAAGTTATGACCAACCTAGATAGCATATTCAAAAGCAGAGACATTACTTTGCCAACTAAGGTCTATCTAGTCAAGGCTATGGTTTTTCTAGTGGTCATGTATGGATGTGAGAGTTGGACTGTGAAGAANTTATGACCAACCTAGATAGCATATTCAAAAGCAGAGACATTAATTTGCCAACTAAGGTCCATCTAGTCAAGGCTATGGTTTTTCTAGTGGTCATGTATGGATGTGAGAGTTGGACTGTGAAGAAGGCTGAGCACCGAAGAATTGATGCTTTTGAACTGTGGTGTTGGAGAAGACTCTTGAGAGTCCCTTGGACTGCAAGGAGATCCAACCAGTCTATTCTGAAGGAGATCAGCCCTGGGATTTCTTTGGAAAGAATGATGCTAAAGCTGAAACTCCAGTACTTTGGCCACCTCATGTGAAGAGTTGACTCATTGGAAAAGACTGTGGTGCTGGGAGGGATTGGGGGCAGGAGGAGAAGGGGACGACCGAGGATTAGATGGCTGGATGGCATCACCGACTCGATGAACGTGAGTCTGAGTGAACACCGGGAGTTGGTGAACAGGGAGGCTTGGCGTGCTGCAATTCATGGGGTCGCAAAGAGTCAGGCACGACTGAACGACTGGACTGAATTGGACTGGACTGAACTGAACTGGAGAAATAAATGTAGAGGTAAATAACTTAGCAAAATTAATAGATATAAATGCTATGACAAGTAGGATAGGGATGCCTGGTGTGCTGCAGTCCGTGGGGTCACAGAGCGATTGAACAGCAAATGTGAAAATTACGTGCTGCTTATTTTCAATATCCTAACTTGTGGAATTTTTTTAAAAGTATATTTGTATTCTATATATCCAACAGCAGTTTATATGGAAGTCAGTGAACTGTGATGATGTTGGTGGTGGTACTCTCCCACCTTAATCAACTACATGTATAGATTCCTTTGTTATTAGGGAGTATGGATGAGCCTCATCTATTTGATACACATCTAATAATCATATTTTTGTAAATAGTACTTATGAGATAAAAGCCAAAAGAACCAGTAGCTATCTTTGTCTATAGAACAGTTTTCTTTCAAGGTAAAATACATGCTGAGTGACTAGTATGGTCAAACACTGTACCTCAGTATTTAGATTTACTTTGGTTACTTTTGCTTTTGACATGTGGATTTAAGTGATACACTCAGAAGAATTATAAGATAGTTGCTTCTATAACTTACACACTTTGTATGGTTCTGTAATTTCCCAACACATGAGATAAAAGGAAGAGAGGATTGCGCTGGAGTATATGATTTCCAGGATCCTTTCCAGCATCATAGTGAAATCAGAAAACTGCAGATCTTTTTCCACGTGCAGAGTGCAGAGTGATTATTTTTAAGATCAACTCTGAAAGGCTATTAAAGGGACAGGAATTACTTATTCCTTTCTGAGAGTTAGTTATGGCTTGATTAACAAGTCTTTCTCATCCTTCATATTGTTTCCAGAAATAGAATCAAGATACAAGATCAAAGTCTTTTTAAACTAGTGGAACACCTTGATTTTTATCTTCGATTTAACTCTGTGCTAATCAACTTAACATTTGATGACAAAAAGCAAATTTAGAATTTGTGTGTGACCCAAACAAAGACTTTTATGACAAATCACAAACACTTCTTATAGCCAGTATGGTCCCAAATTTTTATTATCTTTGGAAATGCTTTTTGGCAAATGTGTTGTTTTGTAGGTCTTACATTCCTAATGTTGAAAAAAACTGTTGAGCAGGTGCGTACTCCAGCAGAAGCTGTAACTGTGTCATGAGGTATCTCGGAGGAAGTGCTTTTTTGTTTTTTAATCGCAAAGGATGTAAGTAATCTCTCTCATATGTCAGATTAGTTGAGGGTGTGTGCTTTCTTTTTCCCTTATGATTACGTGGATAGGAAAATTGAATGTTCCAAACAACTCATGGAAAATATTCCACATCAACATTGTCTGTACCACAGATACAGTAAAATGCTTTTAATGGAATACGAAGGTACAGGTCGATTTGCTCAACAGGAGAAAATGCTTTCTTAAAATAAGAAAGACATTGTTTCTGAGCTGCTGTTTTCAAGCATCATAAATATTCTTACTATGAATAATTTTCGACTGAGCTGATCTCTTTGCTTAAGCTGGGGAAAAGTTACCAGAAAAGAGTGTGTTGAGATGAATTTCATGATCTCCACCCACCATAGCCTTGCTCTGGTTGATCCTAGTTGATAATGTCAGTGTTTTAAATAGAATATAATCTTTAAATGATTACAGAATATTGTGAAATATGGTATCTTTATACAGGAGATCACTGTGTTATATGTCTTTTTAAGAGTTTATAGTTTTCAAAGCAGGCAGGACCTCCATTGGGATATTCTAAGGTTGTTTTTATTTTCCCTTTATTTCTGATTTTGTAAAAGATCAGCTTTATGATTATTCTGCTTATGGTGAGGAGAACCAGTTATATATATGGAAGCATATATGTGGGAAGACTGGTGTCTCACAGTGGTCCATGTGCAAGATGGTAGCACGTTTGGCTAAGATGGTAGTGGTGCAGATGGAGAGGAGGTGGGCAGTTTGAAAGCCTATTTAGTCATCTGTTAGCCTAAATATCCAGTCATCTGTTAGCCTAAATCTCCTTCCTGTGTTGTTCAACAGAAACTCTCTACTTGCTCTCTACCTTCTCCACTGTGCCTTTTGTATCTCTTGGTTTGTCATAAACAAACTCCCCTGGATTCTCAGCCATTTCTCTGAATGTTTCACTTCTCACTTGCCTGAACAGAGGGAAATCTGGCAGGAGAGTTAAACCTGGCTGGAGAGTTTCTCAGACAGTGTGCACCTTGGAGCTGGGAGCTGGGACTGGTTTCGTCCCGGTTTCGTTCGAGACCACTGCTCCCCTCCTTCTTGTAAAACCGTTGTTCTCTGATGTTCTCCGATGTTCTCGATGGTCTGCATTACCACCTCCCCCTCCTCTCGTCAACCTTAATGTTCCCTGCCCTGTCCCTCCCCTTGGAGCTGAAGACTAGCAGCCAGTTCAAGGTCTGTCTCTCTGCCTCAATACAACCATTAGTCCTTATATTTGCCCTTCATTCATGGATCCACTCCTGTTTTTCTATCTATTTCTGCTTTATTGACTATGCCAAAGCCTTTGACTGTATGGATCACAATAAGCTGTGGAAAGTTCTGAAAGAGATGGGAATACCAGACCACCTGACCTGCTTCTTGAGAAACCTGTATGCAGGCCAGGAAACAGCAGTTAGAACTGGACATGAAACAACAGACTGGTTCCAAATAGGAAAAGGAGTCCATCGAGGCTGTATACTGTCACTCTGCTTATTTAACTTCTATGCAGAGTACATCATGAGAAAGCCTGGACTGGAAGAAACACAAGCTGGAATCAAGATTGCTGGGAGAAATATCAATAACCTCAGATATGCAGATGACACCACCCTATGGTAGAAAGTGAAGAAGAACTAAAGAGCCTGTTGATGAAAGTGAAAGTGGAGAGTGAAAAAGTTGGCTTAAAGCTCAACATTCAGAAAACGAAGATCATGGCATCCAGCCCCATCACTTCATGCAAATAGATGGGGAACAGTGGAAACAGTGTCAGACTTTATTTTTTTGGGCTCCAAAATCACTGCAGATGGTGACTGCAGCCATGAAATTAAAAGACGCTTACTCCTTGGAAGGAACGTTATGACTAACCTAGACAGCATATTAAAAATCAGAGACATTACTTTGCCCACTAAGGTCTGTCTAGTCAAGGCTATGGTTTGTCCAGTGGTCATGTATGGATGTGAGAGTTGAACTGTGAAGAAAGCTGAGTGCAGAAGAATTGATGCTTTTGAATTATGGTGTTGGAGAAGACTTTTTAGAGTCCCTTGGACTGCAAGGAGATCCAACCAGTCCATCCTAAAGGAGATCAGTCCTGGGTGTTCACTGGAAGGAGTGATATTGAAGCTGAAACTCCAATACTTTGGCCACCTGATGTGAAGAGCTGACTCACTGGAAAAGACCCTGATCCTGGGAAAGATTGAGGGCAGGAGGAGAAGGGAACAACAAAGGATGAGATGGTTGGATGGCATCACCGACTCAATGGATATGGGTTTGGGTAGACTCTGGGAGTTGGTGATGGACAGGGAGGCCTGGCCTTCTGCGGTTCATGGGGTTGCAAAGAGTCAGACGTGACTGAGCGACTGAACCAAACTGAACTGATTGCTCTGTTGGCCAAAATGAAGTTTTAAAACAACAGCTACCATTTATTGTTTGCTATTAGTGAAAGATCTAAAGTAGTTGTTGATCGCATGAGGAATTAGGGAGTCACACTTCTCACTGAAAAAAGTTTTAATATATAAAATACATATATAATTTTATACTAATGTAAAATTCAAAAAATACGAGTGGATTGGCAGTGAAAAGTATGCTTCCCTTCCTTTCCTGTTTCTCAGCCACTCAGATTCTCTTACATATCTTTCAAGTGATGTTCTCGGTGTTTAAAACACAAACTCGGTTGTCCAGTGGTTAAGACTCTGCACTTTCATTGCTGAGGACACAGGTTCAATCCCTAGTCAGAGAACTAAGATTCATTCTACAAGCTGTTTACTGTGGCTGTAAAGTGAAAAAAACAAAAAAACAAAAAAGCACACATTTAAAGGTTTTTTTTTCCCTTAATTGATGATAGCATGTTATATATAATATTCTGCATCTTTTGGGGATGTTTTCTTATCTGTGTACAGAGGTGCCTCATTTTTAAGGAAGGTGTTGAGTTCTTATATGGTGCAGCTTATGTTTTAGGATACACTCTAAGGACAGGCTGGCTGAGTGTGGAAGGAAAGTGTTGGGAGGCCACCTTTAATTTTTTAGTGCTTACACCACATTGCTCTGTGGTTGTCTGTATCATTGCTGCTCTTGAGAAGTTTAGGCCAACCTGAATTTTTTTCCTTGCTTGGGCATGGTTTCTTTCTTTTGCCTAAATATCTAGATAATTCCTTCTTTATTCTTAATGATAAGCATTGATCTACAAATTTAATGTTTTATTTTACAANGTTCTTGTGTTGAACGCTCTTCATTTACCTTTTTTTATTCTGTCTCTTATACACATCTGTTTCTTATTTTTGCCTAAATATCTAGATAATTCCTTCTTTATTCTTAATGATAAGCATTGATCTACAAATTTAATGTTTTATTTTACAAATTACCCCATTATATCCTTTAATCTACATTTCTTTCTTCTTTCAGTGGCATGGGGTGGGCTGCACACATGACTTGTGGAATCCTAGTTTCCTAACCAGGGATTGAACCTGGGCCCCCAGCAGTTCAAGTGTAGAGTTTGAACCACTGGGTTGCCAGGGAATTCCCTATTCTTCCTTGCTTGTAGTACTTTTGAAGGAGAATTGGTATAGTCCTTGTCTTTTTTTTTTTTTAGTCACATTTATTCTATTTTTGGTGCTTCTTAACGTGGCTTTTATCTCTATAATGTTATTTTTCTCTTCACTTTTTTCCTGAGTTCTACCAGCTTGATTTTCATTTCCTTCTGTTGTTGTTTAATCTCTTCTTTGAACCTTTGTTTTTCTTCTTTGAGCTCTTTTTTTTTTTCAAAGAAGGGTCGTGTTTCCTATGACTGTCTTTGAGACTTTGGAGAATTATTTATCTGAACTCTTCCTGTGTTTCTTTGAGGAGTTCTTGTGTTGAACGCTCTTCATTTACCTTTTTTTATTTCCCCCTCAAAATTTTGGGGAAAATTCTGTGCAGAGATCCAATATTGTTTTCTGATTATTATTTATGTTGCAGTGGTGTCGGGGATTGGCTGTACGTATAGGTTGCTTGCAGCTTTTCCTTGTCAGGCTGGTACCCTAACTCTGTCTCAGACCTGTCACTTCCTTTGCCTTTGATTTCTTTTCCTCTCAGGTTTTGGCACTGAGATGACAGGGGGTGGTTCTTTATGCCAGGTTCTCAGTGTTGCACGAGTGAAATAAATGCCACTTACGCTCTGTGTCTCCTGCTTAGTCACCTCGGCTGAAAAATTAACATGTGAACAGCATGTTTGGCATAGTAACAAGGATTCTTCATGTCTGCCCCCACCTCTCTGTGGTGTTAAACTGTGGTTTAAAGAGACGTTCCCTAACCCCTGTATGGCTTATACTTATATCTAGCTTCCCCTCATCTAATGACAGCATCAACAGAATCTGCATCTGCTGTGCCGAATTATGGTTTTTTGTCACTTGTTTGATGTTTGAAATCTGTTTGTTGCTTGGGGGCTGACGAGGTATATAATGGCTTCCGGCATGTTCTCATCCTCACTTCACATTTGCAGATCTGTTTGCTAGTTTAGGATCTGGAGCTGTCCCTTCAGTTAGACTGTGAGCCTGCACATTCACATTCATTACTTCTCAGGTGTATAAGGAAGTGCCGGGGTCCAGCCCCGGTGAATCCAGGGTAATTCGAAGGTGGGGGCGAAGTAGGCATCCTAGAAAAAACTATCTAATTACAGATAGAGAGGGACTAGGAATTTAGCAGAGAAAAAGAGGCCGAATAACTTGGTTAACACAGGGTACCAATCACCACCTATGTAGGCCGCAGTTGTCTTCCCGTTCTCCTGAAGGAGAGGAGGCACTGAGGCTCCCCCGGTCCGATCTTAGAAGCCCAGGCAAAATTAGTAGGCTTGGTGGGTCCTATGCACCAGATGGGAATTCGGCCAGAAAATAGTAGGAGAGAGAGAAAGGGGCTGAATAACTTGGTTTACGTAGGGTACCAATAAAATTCTGGACAAGGAACTTGCACCATCTGCCTTGGGCCACCGGTGCCACGTGTGGGCTTGAAAACCCGGGCAAATAAGCAGACATGGCGGGCACCCACGGTCCAGATGGGAATTCAGCCCGAAAAAGAGGGAGCAGAAAGGAATGACACGAGGGAATCAGTCTTTCCGGAACTGATCTGATTTCTTTATTTTTCAGGTTTGTTTTTATACTTTTTGTTATACATAGGAATGAATACAGAGTCACGCGGGGGTCAGCAGACCTGACCCTTGTCACAATCACGTGTTTCATATAAAATTATACAAAGGTCTTATGAGTTTTTACTTCATCTTCTGACCATGAGGTCTGCTGACATTTTATGGCCCTTTCTGATACCGGTCAGTTAACCAGAAAACTTATTTTTCCAGGAGTGATTTTTTCAGGCACCACCCTCCAAATAAAGTTGC
>SJYW01057131.1:257096-277433 GCA_006410735.1 Raphicerus campestris | reverse complement strand
TTCTTCTTCTTCTTCTTCTTATCTTCTATTTTTTCTTCTCACGTTCTTCTTCTTCTTCTTCATTTTCTTCTTCTTCTCACCTTTTTCTTCTTCTCAAGTTCTTCTTCAGCTTCTCACTTCCTTCTTGATCTTCCCCTTCTTCTCACCTTTTTCTTCCTGTTCTTCATCATCTTCTTCTTCTTCACATTGTTCTTTTTATTATTCTTCTTTTTCTCACCTTCTTCTTATTCGTCTTACCTATTTCCTCTTCTTCTTACCTTCTTCTTTTTCTCATCTTCTTGTTCTTCTTCTCAACTTCTTCTTCTTTTTCTCGGCTTTTCTTCTTGTTCTTCTTCTTCTTCTAACCTTCTTTTTCTTCTTTTTCTCACCTTCCTCTTCTTCATCTCACCTTCTTCTTCCTCTTCTTTTCAACTTCTTCTTCTTCTCAACCTCTTCTTCTTCTTCTCACCTTCTTCATGTTCCTCCTCTTTTTCCTCTTCTTCTTCTCACCTTCTTTTTTTTCTTCTCCCCTTCTTTTTCTTCTCACCTTCTTCTTCTTCTCACCNAGAGGTTTTGAAGTTTCTAACAATAGATGCGTTCTTCCAGAAGCGGATTTACACATCTTTTCATGCAACAGTAAATTGTGAACATCTTCCTGCATAAAGATCCTGCCATTCTTTTTTTGTCAGCTACCTGGACTGACATTATGGGTAGGGTCTTCTGGACCTCTTGTGCTCATGCTAGAAAGGGTTCTTGTGCTGTCTCTGCTATTTGTTATTGCTCCTTGCATCCTAATAGATTTCTCAGGGTTCAGACATTGAAAAAAATACTTCCTGACAGCCACAACCTGCAAAAGAAAACCCAAACCAACATAAACTTCCTCCTACAATTTTTCCTATCTCAGAAAATGGCAACTTAAGCGAAAAGTTTGTCTTTTCCTTGAACTCCCTCTTCCACCACTCTCACTGCCCCCATCCTGACCAAAGTCTTCCTCACCTCTTGTCCAAATTGTTGCAGCAGCCAGTCTTCCCACCTCCACCCCTGCTCCCTTCTTATCGTTAATATAGCGGTTAAAGTGATCCTTTTAAAATACACATCAGCNACTGGCCCCATCCTGACCAAAGTCTTCGTCACCTCTTGTCCAAATTGTTGCAGCAGCCAGTCTTCCCACCTCCACCCCTGCTCCCTTCTTATCGTTAATATAGCGGTTAAAGTGATCCTTTTAAAATACACATCAGCTCAGCCAGCCTAGTTGCTTGTCTTCAAACATGTCAGGCGCTAGCCTCAGGGCCTCCTCACTGGCCTCTCCCCTGCCAGGCCCAGCTCTCATGGCCTCACCCAAACGTGATTACCTCCCAAAGGTGCCACCGCCAAGTACCGGCACATTGAGGATGGGGACACCAACATATGAAGTGGGTGGAGGGGGCACGAGCATTCAGTCCATAATGAGCATTTAACTGTCAAAGCTCTCCTCCCCAGAACTTTTCCAGGTGATCTGTGCCTACTCAAATTGTAGATTGTCTGGGTTTTGCTTTTTCGTTTTGCTGACACATTTTTAGTGAAGCTGTGAGTTTGTGCATGTCAGATGGTATAAACTCACAAAGAAGTGGAAGAGGTTCAGTGTTTTACATAACCCAAATTCCTTACTTGAACTGTGATTCACAATAAGGATGAATATTTTGTTACTACTTGAANTTAGTGAAGCTGTGAGTTTGTGCATGTCAGATAGTATAAACTCACAAAGAAGTGGAAGAGGTTCAGTGTTTTACATAACCCAAATTCCTTACTTGAACTGTGATTCACGATAAGGATGAATATTTTGTTACTACCTGAAGAATACAGAAGTTTCCACTTGATTCCAAATTTTGTATTGTAATCATTGCTTGTATTTAACTTTTTTTAAGTACCATTATCTTTAAAACACCACAATTCTAAGACAAACATATCTGTGTAAGACTGAGTTTTTTTTTTCTTGTGGAAACAATGCATATTGCCCGAAAGAGAAAATAACCTACGTTGCACTGAGCAGCTTCTTCATAGCTGTGCTGTTGGCATTTACCCAAGGACTCTTGAGGAACTATCAAATTATATGTCTTTGAAGCTTAGCCAGGGATCTTAATGAAACCAAATCACGCTGAACTTCTTACAGCTAATTTAAATCTCAAATTGTACATTTTAAATTAAGTTTTTATTGATAATAAATATACTTTATTTCTTATTAGCCTTGAAAGCTTGAGTAATAATATCAGTAGAATAAACATGTTTTACAAAGATTTACCATTAAGAATGGTATTAATATGACCCTTGGTACACTAGCACAATTAGATTTCGAAGTTAGCATTTACGAAGTAACAGCGATTAATGACAACCATCGAAAACAATTTTGAACTCCATCAGTTTAACTCAGGAGGGTAAACTTAATATGATAATTCATCTAGTTGAATTGTATCAGCTTAGCAGGAAAGTATGTAAATATGTGACCCTTACCTAGTTTCTAAATGGATGCTGTGCTGATAGATTTATCAGTTCCATTAAAGAACTTTGGGGAACTTTGGAATTTCAGCAATTGTTCCCTTGGAGGCTGAAAACCCAACCTGGTCTCATACTGGGACCATTCTGGTCTGCATATTTTCATAATTTGCCTTTGCTACTAATATGACAGCAAGACACAAATAACTGTTTCTAATAATATCAGATGGAGTTGTGGAGGACAGCATTTTAATGTAGTAAAAGACCTCCCCGCGGGGTTGTTATTGCTACTATAGAACAGCAGCTACACAGTTGCAACTGTAGTCTCTTAATTGATTCGTTTAATTAGCAAGAGCTGAAGCTTGGGCTGTATCTTGTCATCTGATAGCACAAGGCTCAAATATGCATCATTCGTATTTATAGACATAAATATGAACATCATCAAAAAGTTTCACTCTTTGTGAAAACTCCCTTATGGATATTGAACTTGAATAGAGTAAACTCCCATTTGTTGAAAATCCAAATAACTGGCAAATGAAAAGAACTAGGTTTGTTATTGTTTTCCTTTACCGGTGGGCTTCCCTGGTAGCTCAGATGGTGAAGAATCTGCTTGCAATGCGGGAAATCTGGGTTCAGTCCCTGGATTGGGAAGATCCCCTGGAGAAGGGCATGGCTACCCACTCCAGTATTCTCACCTGGAGAATCCCATGGACAGAGGAGCCTGGCGGGGTACAGTCCATGGGGTCCCAAAGAGTCGGACACATCTGAGCGACCAAGCATACATCTCTTTNGAAGATCCCCTGGAGAAGGGCATGGCTACCCACTCCAGTATTCTCGCCTGGAGAATCCCATGGACAGAGGAGCCTGGCGGGGTACAGTCCATGGGGTCCCAAAGAGTCGGACACATCTGAGCGACCAAGCACACATCTCTTTTACCAGTACTCTTTGGGGAAGTAACCTATGTCACATTTTTCGTTATTACTGTCTTCCAAAAATCAACATCCAGATAACTTTTTTGTCTTCTGTACCTTATAAATCCCTCTGTCTACATACCTGACTCGTCTCTAGTCTTCACTCGCCTTTTTCTCCCTTCTCTTTTCCATCTCTTGCTCTGTATCAGGGAGGTTTCAGAAGTGACAAGGTGGCTTATTGGGATTTCTTGCATGCTGATCCCATGTCCTTGGGTTTGCAGCCACCCAAGAGGCCTACTTTTCTGTGTAAACAGGGACATCTGAGTGAATTACCCCTGGAACTTGACCCACCCAAGCTGCCCTGGTCCCAGTTTCCTTGGATGGGGAGGAGAGGGACCTGGGAGATGTCTGGTGTAGAACCCCAGAGCCTACATCAGACGGGCACTTCTACCCAGTACTCACAGGGTTCCATCCACACGGGATCAAGCTCTCCTTATTCCTGACGCTTTTCCCATCCAGCTGTAGAAAGCAGCTGTGGCCACAGGCTGGACATTTTGTCAAGGGTTGATGAAGTCTCTCTGGTTTTGTTTTAAATTTTATTTNTCACAGGGTTCCATCCACACGGGATCAAGCTCTCCTTATTCCTGACGCTTTTCCCATCCAGCTGTAGAAAGCAGCTGTGGCCACAGGCTGGACATTTTGTCAAGGGTTGATGAAGTCTCTCTGGTTTTGCTTTAAAATTTATTTATTTATTTATTTTAATTGTAGGATAATTACACTATTGTGATGGTTTTTGCCATACATCAGTATGAGTCAGCCACAGGCACACATGTGTCCCTTCCCTCCTGAACCCATCTCCCTGGGTTTTTTTTCATACATTTTATAATGCTAAGAAAAAAATAAAGCTTTAGCATCCCTTCCTGCATTTCCCTCCAGTATTCAAAACTTCAGCTAAAATAGGGGTAAGATAAAGATTTGATAAGATGAGCTTCTAAGTACAGTCTTAATCTTGAACATTGTTTTAGTGGTAACCTGTTCTGTGTATGCTGTACCTGACTTAAGAAGGAACTTTTAGAATATGTTTACTTTCCAGCCTTGTGAAATAGGCATGCTGAATATAATTCAAATGTGCAGTTGTTAATATCATTGTGTGAAGTGTTTTGAACAAAAAGTAAAAGAAGCCACGGACCGCCTGCTCCTAACTCCATGCTAGGGTGTGTGACGGATGAACACGACTTGGCTCCTGCCCTTCGGTAGTGCACTGGCTGCAAGGACGCACGGACCAGCAGTGCCGTGCGTGCACCGTAGGTGGCACGGCGGGATGCAGAGGCGGCTGTGCTGTCAGAGAAGAANTGCAGTTGTTAATATCATTGTGTGAAGTGTTTTGAACAAAAAGTAAAAGAAGCCACGGACCGCTTGTTCCTAACTCCATGGTAGGGTGTGTGACGGATGAACACAACTTGGCTCCTGCCCTTCGGTAGTGCACTGGCTGCAGGGACGCACGGACCAGCAGTGCCGTGCGTGCACCGTAGGTGGCACGGCGGGATGCAGAGGCGGCTGTGCTGGCAGAGAAGAACAGAGATGTGTTTGATGATGTTGTTGTTTCATTGTTAAGGTGTATCCCACTCTTTGTGACCCCATGAACTGTAGCCCGCCAGGCGCCTCTGTCCATGGGATTCTCCAGGCGAGAATCCTGGAGTGGGTTGCCATTTCCTTCTCCAGGGGATCTTCCTGACTCAGGGACCGAATCTGCATCTCTTGCATTGGCAGGTGGATTTTTTTTTTTTACCACTGAGCCGCCAGGGAAGCCATGGATCTATTAGCTTTACTTTTTCCTTTCTGATACAAAAGCATAAAGTGTAAACCATAGGGCATAGCTCTTTGAATAAGAACCTCCTTTTCATATCCTATTGGTCATTAATTTTTTTTTTTAATGAGCATACATAAAGCCTGGCATGTATTGGTTGTCATGGTAGTCAGTCATCTCACATTGACTGAGCATCTATTATGTGAGGACACTGAGTTCTGGCAATTCAAAGGAAGAAGGCATCTCTGCCAGCCATGACCCACTGCCAACCCAGGGTGTTGAAATCCTAGCATGATGAGAATGATCAGAGTCTTGTGTGAAGAATAAATATTCTGGGGGTTGAAAAAAAGAAATAGGGGATTATGGAAAGCTCCCGGTAAATATGTCCAGCTCATTCTTAGACTCTAGGGGTGAATAGAGTTTGAAGCAGGGAAAGGGTGTTCAGATAGAGGGGAACGGCATCTGCAAAGACCCTGAGACAGCACGTTCAGAAACGGCTCTGCAGTGATGGTGGAGAAAACACAGGGAATAAAATAAGTGAAGGTAGAGAGGCATGAGATTGTCCATGTACTTAAGGGAAAGCAAGTTGGCTCGCGAGGGTGGCAGTATCACCTGAGGTGTATTTTGTTTTGTCTGGATTTTTTTTTTTTCAGTCGCACCACACAGTATGTTGAATCTTAGTTCCCCAACCAGGGACTGAACCTGGGCTCAGATGGAATAGATAATGAGTTGGGTTTTTGACCATTTTAAGTCTGAAATGCCAGAGGGACATGTATGATATAAAGGAAAGATCAGGGAAATGATGAAGGGTGGGCATGTCAGTGGGTGCCTTTGGACAGGAAGATGTGCTATCTGAAGCCTGCAGTAGCCAAGATCACCTGAGGGGATGGTGAAGGGACAGGCCCAGAATAGACCCCTGGGGAATGCCCACTTCCGAGGGGGAGGCTTCTAGCATCTCTAATAGAATCCTTTAAAAGTGACATTATCTATTGTCCAAATCATTTCTATTATATGTGGCTATTGGAAGCCAATTTAGTGCAACCTCAATCATGATTTCACAGTGTCCTAGGGTGTCCCTAATTATTTCAGAATGTCTCAAAATCCTGCTACTGTCTGCCAAAGACCCTCAAAATAAAAATTAATTTTAATGAATAACATAATGCCTTACACTTGTGTGATGCTTTAGGGTTTTAAAATGCTTATTTGATTCCATCCATTTCTAAGAGAGACAGACCATATAGCACCTTTAGAGTTACTCTTTGAAATATTGTCAGTTTAAAATATTTGCAATTACTCAGTTATATGCTCACAAGAAATTTATGTGAACTACCAGTGATAGCTTCTGGTGAGCGATGTCAGATTCGTGATCTCCAAAGAAGATTTAGCTTCAGGACCAGGGACCAGGCTTGATCACTTCAGAGCTTTTGTGTAACAGAGTTTCATTAAAGTGACAAAGGACAGAGGAGCTTCTGACACGGCCATCAGAAGGGGGATGAGAGTACCCCACTTGCTAGCCTTATCAAGGCCTTATATACTTTTACCCACTCCTACAACAAACATCTTAAATTAACAAGATTAGAACTAACAATAGAAAGACCTTACCAGACCCACTCCCATACATACCTCTTAAGATAAAATTAGTCAGACGGTTCTTGGTAAAAAGGAAAAACATGTCCTTGAGCAAGATACATTGTTGTTACATAATCCTTAGTACAGAGCTTAAGGAAAAACGTTGAGCCATAAGCTCTGGGCTTAAAGAAAAAATGTTTTACGTGACTAAAACAAGGAATGTAAGAGGAAAGAGGAGAGTGGAAAAGCTGGCTTAAAACTCAGCATTCAAGTAACTAAAGTCAAGGCATCTGGTCCCATCACTTCATAGCAAATAGATGGGTAAACAGTGGAAACAGTGACACACTTTATTTTCTTGGGCTCCAAAATCACTGCAGATCGTGACTGAAGCCATGAAATTAAAAGACGCTTGCTCTGTGAAAGAAAAGCTATGACCAACCTAGACAGCATATTAAGAAACAGAGACATGACTTTGCTGACAAAGGTCCGTCTATAGTCAAAGCTATGGTTTTTCCAGTAGTCATGTATGGATGTGAGAGTTGGACTATAAGAAAGCTGAGCACCAAAGCATTGATGCTTTTGAACTCTGGTGTTGGAGAAGATTCTTGAGAGTTGCTTGGACTGCAAGGAGATCCAACCGGTCTATCCTAAAGGCAATCAACCCTGAATATTCATTGGAAGGACTGATGTTGAAGCTGAAACTCCAATACTTCGGCCACCTGATGCCAAGAGCTGACTCATTTGAAAAGACCCTGATGCTGGGAAAGTTTGAGGGCAGGAGGAGAAGGGGACAACAGAGGATGAGATGGTTGGATGGCATCACCAACTTGATGGACATGGGTTTGAGCAAGCTCCCAGAGTTGGTGATGGACAGGGAAGGCTGGTGTGCTGCAGTCCATGGGGTCTCAAAGAGTTGGACACAACAGAGTGACTGAACTGAACTGAAGACAAGGAATACAAATAAATAAATAAATAAACATTTGTCCTTTTCTCCTCCTTGAGGGCCCTGGACTCCTTATCAGCCTGCCTATGAATTAACTCTCACCGGCATGTTAGTGTTTTTTGGGGTGGAGGAGGGTTAGGGGGAGGTATACTAAATAAAGTTTGATTCTTATGTTTGAATCTCATATCTCCCACTTACCAGCTTTGTGACTGTGAGCAAGTTACATAACCTTTCTGGTCCTCAATTTTCCTGTCAGCAAAATGTCTACTTTTATGGAATTGGTGATGGTTGAATAAGAAAATGTTGGTAAAATGCTCAAATATAGTAGGAACTTAGCCTCTAGTAGCTCAACTATTATTATAACCCCTGAAAATATTGAATACACTCTTCCTTTGCAATCATTTTGCCTCACTTTTTTCTTCCTTTTTCTCACTTGCTTTGGAGACTTGCTGTCATCTGAAATTGTAATCTCAACTGAGATCACACTTGGTAGGCAATCTACCGAAAGATTCAGAAGGAAAATATTTCTCTTTTATCTGGAAAGTCTAATTTTTGTTCATCCCACGATGTGACCTCCTCACATAGTTAACATATCATCTGTCATTGAATGCTAAAATATAAAGTACATATCTAAACCTGCACCTATGGCNTCAACTGAGATCACACTTGGTAGGCAATCTACCGAAAGATTCAGAAGGAAAATATTTCTCTTTTATCTGGAAAGTCTCATTTTTGTTCATCCCACGATGTGACCTCCTCACATAGTTAACATATCATCTGTCATTGAATGCTAAAATATAAAGTTCATATCTAAACCTGCACCTATGGCAGCAGGATTCTTAAGAACACCTGCTTCCTGGAAGCTTAATGAAGTTCACCAAGAGCAGCCTTGACTGGGAAGACTTTGGCGTGTTGTGTTTGAAAGGCAGCATACTTTGGATATAGGACCTGATATGACAGTGCTTATGGGGCTTCACACACCAGCCTCACTTACCACTTAAGGCCCATGTAGTGTAGTACCATGAATTGCTGATCCTTCATCCGTAAAATCCATTGATTATTATTTACCTTATGGTGAGAGTGATATGGAAATGGCAACTCTTTCTCATGGAAGCTGAGTCAGACCGTCATTCTCAACTTGAGCATGTGTAGGAATTAACTGGAAAACTTGCTAAGAAGGCAGATCCCCGTGATCCAGTGAAACTGATCCCTTAGGTTTGAGTTAAAGCCTAAGAATCTGCATTTGTGAATACCAGTTTCAAGTAGCCCAAGACTAGGATTTGGAGTATATTTTCACCTATGTTTAACATAGAATTAGTATCTGATTTAGGAAGTGGATACCAAAAGCTACATTGTATTACTGGTCTTGTGATTCACACATAGGAACAGTGTTCTAAACGTTTCTTATAATAAAAGGATAGAACAAGTATTNGTACCCTTGACTAGACGGACCTTTGTTGACAAAGTATTGTCTCTGCTTTTTAATATGCTATCTAGGTTGGTCATAACTTTCCTTCCAAGGAGTAACCGTCTTTTAATTTCATGGCTGCAGTCACCATCTGCAGTGATTTTGGAGCCCAAAACATAAAGTCTGACACTGTTTCCACTGTTCCCATCTATTTGCTATGAAGTGGTGGGACTTCTAGTTAAAGCTGTCTCATGTTCCACAAACTCACTCTTATGTGCCCGTGGATAAGTAGTATGCAGCTGTTCCACCTGTTCATTGTCGCTTGCTTCATGTTGGCATCTTGATTGTATTAAAGGGAAAACTGGGCCCCATATACATGTATGTCATATATATTAACTACTTTTTCCTAACGTTGATGACTCTCTTTGTAGGCTTCTGTGTCTCCACAAAATTTTGACCATCATATCAATTTTTATCAATGAAGTTTTCTCTTAATCAGTATCTGCAGTTATGATCCAAGGGATTTTGAGATATATATATATTCTTGATTGTATCTACATTTCTTTTCAAAAAAGAAGAAAGTTTTTGCAGGCTCACCCATCAGTAGAGTTTTCTTGTTGGATCATCTCTGTTAATGTTCCTCAGAGTAAAAGATCAATCAGATATTGTATCAGTTTATCAATTTGTTGAAAATAAACCTACATAAATACATGCTGTGTGCACCACATGTGTGCACAGCATGTCTGAGCTTGAGACAAAGCCTGCCGTCTTCCAATAGGCAGCTCTTGAGGTTTGAAGGCGAGCCTGTGAGGTGGTGAGAGTGGTGGCCCATCCTTCACAGCTCCCCCTGCTTCATGCCCACCCTGTGCAGCCTGTAGCCAGGCCCTCCATGGGTCTGCTGGCTAGTCTGCACTTGGCAGAGGGTTCTGAAATGTACCTGCAGGATTTTAATTTCTCGAGGTGACTGAGTGCCGACTCGGAGAGGTTAATGCCTACTGAAAGAATTTATTAGTTACATCTCGTGAGAGAGGGCCGTCTGCCATGCCACACAGGGCCGCTGGGGAAGTTCCAGGTTGGTTAAGCAAAATGGAGTGAGGGGAAACCCGGAGCAGGGGCCCGGGGGGGCAGCCTTTACTTGAGTTTCTGAAGGAAAGGCCAGGTGGAGCCAAGTGAACAGGTTAGGACTGGCGAGTCTGAGTGATGTCGCTGGGCTATAGGAGTGGCCCTCCTTATGTGGTGCCTGGCCCTAGGGTGATGTGGGGCAGGACACAGTGCCTGGGTTTGTTTTAGGTAAACGGTTTGGCTGGTGGAATATAAAGGTGCGTCCCCAGGCTCAGCCCCGTCTTTAAGAGTTAAGCTAGCCCTGGGAGGGGCCGGAGGCGGGTGAGCAAGATCTCTCAGGCCTCCAAGATTTAAAAATCATTGTAAGATACAGAAAATTAAAAACTGAACCGTGATTAATACACAGAGAACCTACAAACAGTTGGAAACAAGGGAATTGGTGTCCAATAACTAAACTCACAAAGACTGGATGTCTAAGCCAGAATGCGTATATGTTAATCTGAGGGGACGAAGATTTCTTCCACATCTTCCATGGTTCCTTCCAGAGTTTTGAATGGTGGTTTGGGAATAACTGGGCTTCCCTGATAGTTCAGTTGGTAACGAATCCATCTGCAATGTGGGAGACTTGGGTTCAGTCCCTGGGTTGGGAAGATCCCCTGGAGAAAGGAAAGACTAGCTGCTCCAGTACTCTGGCCTGGAGAATTCCACGGACTGTGTTGTCCGCGGGGTCGCAGAGAGTCATGACTGAGTGACTTTCAGTTGCACATTCTTTCATGAAAATAATGAGGAAGCTAGTTAGAATAATTTTAGAGCTGGTCTGGGTTATGTGATAACGAGGATGGAGAGAGATTGAGCATACCTATGCTCTGGCGAAACCTGTGCATCCCTGTTACCCTTTTGCCAGAACATCCTTCCGGGCCCACCTCCGTTCCTTCTCTGTTTTCTGCGCCTTAGTGCTCCGGTCACCTTCTTGCAGAGCGGACTCGTGTGGTCAGTCAGGCTGCAGCCCCCCAGCTCTCGTCACTGCCTTGTACCCTGCAGAGTGTAGTTCTGTTCCCCTTACACTGATGTACACATTGCGTGGACTGAATCTCTGAGTGACGCCAAGCTCTGCGGTCGTGCGTGTCCATAGCTGGTTAGTGTAGCACTCCTGTGTGGAGTTTTACCAACACGGCTCCCAGAAGTTCCTAGGACTCTTCCATTTCTTAGGTAACACTCTCTGTAGTACATATACTCAAGACAGGAGGAAAAAAAAAAAAACAAACATTTTGTGGAAAGAGCCTTGAAAGATCTCGTTTCTATCCCCAGCAATGCTTTGCCCTGGTGGTGTGACCTTCCGAAACCTCAGCTTTCTTTGTTGTAAGATGAGAGGTCGAGGTCGGTGACCTCCAAGGTCTTGCCTGGCACCATCCCGTTCTGAGAAGGCTGACTTTTGTCACAGTGCATACTTTGCTTTGCACTGGTAGCAAAAACATCACATGTGCAACTTATTATCATTGTCTTTTGATTTTTAAAAAATGTCCTTGCGTCTCACGCGGGCAGACGTCCCTGGCTTATCAGATACTGCTGTTGTGTCCTCTCACTCAGTTCCTGGGGGCAGCACATTGTGTGGCTACAGGCTCAGTGCTAATAATCAAGATGATATGTTCTGCTTGCTGTGACTTTTTTGCGGTTTCTGGGGGGGAAATGCAGATGCTTTTCAATTATTCTAAGGGAATTTTGATTAACCCCCTGGGTAGAGTTCTGTGTACCACCTGCCATGGAGAAGCGAGTTTTATGGAACAGAAGGTATAGAATTGAATTGCTCATATTTGTTTTCTTTCTGGTGCCTATAGTATTTCAAGCTAAAGCATTTTAATAAATATTTAATAAATGTCTAAAATAGGTCAAAACTATTAGAAATGAAACCTCTTTTGTTATTCAATTTCAAATGCAAATAAGTTCGTTTGATTCTAAGTGGAATTTCCAAAGTAAAGACTCACGTTTTTCTTTTATATATGTAAAAAGTAGTTATTTTTGACTGNGGTTCCTTCCAGAGTTTTGAATGGTGGTTTGGGAATAACTGGGCTTCCCTGATAGTTCAGTTGGTAACGAATCCATCTGCAATGTGGGAGACTTGGGTTCAGTCCCTGGGTTGGGAAGATCCCCTGGAGAAAGGAAAGACTACCTGCTCCAGTACTCTGGCCTGGAGAATTCCACGGACTGTGTAGTCCGCGGGGTCGCAGAGAGTCACGACTGAGTGACTTTCAGTTGCACATTCTTTCATGAAAATAATGAGGAAGCTAGTTAGAATAATTTTAGAGCTGGTCTGGGTTATGTGATAACGAGAATGGAGAGAGATTGAGCATACCTATGCTCTGGCGAAACCTGTGCATCCCTGTTACCCTTTTGCCAGAACATCCTTCCGGGCCCACCTCCGTTCCTTCTCTGTTTTCTGCGCCTTAGTGCTCCGGTCACCTTCTTGCAGAGCGGACTCGTGTGGTCAGTCAGGCTGCAGCCCCCCAGCTCTCGTCACTGCCTTGTACCCTGCAGAGTGTAGTTCTGTTCCCCTTACACTGATGTACACATTGCGTGGACTGAATCTCTGAGTGACACCAAGCTCTGCGGTCGTGCGTGTCCATAGCTGGTTAGTGTAGCACTCCTGTGTGGAGTTTTACCAACACGGCTCCCAGAAGTTCCTAGGACTCTTCCATTTCTTAGGTAACACTCTCTGTAGTACATACACTCAAGACAGGAGGAAAAAAAAAAAAACAAACATTTTGTGGAAAGAGCCTTGAAAGATCTCGTTTCTATCCCCAGCAATGCTTTGCCCTGGTGGTGTGACCTTCCGAAACCTCAGCTTTCTTTGTTGTAAGATGAGAGGTCGAGGTCGGTGACCTCCAAGGTCTTGCCTGGCACCATCCCGTTCTGAGAAGGCTGACTTTTGTCACAGTGCATACTTTGCTTTGCACTGGTAGCAAAAACATCACATGTGCAACTTATTATCATTGTCTTTTGATTTTTAAAAAATGTCCTTGCGTCTCACGCGGGCAGACGTCCCTGGCTTATCAGATACTGCTGTTGTGTCCTCTCACTCAGTTCCTGGGGGCAGCACATTGTGTGGCTACAGGCTCAGTGCTAATAATCAAGATGATATGTTCTGCTTGCTGTGACTTTTTTGTGGTTTCTGGGGGGGAAATGCAGATGCTTTTCAATTATTCTAAGGGAATTTTGATTAACCCCCTGGGTAGAGTTCTGTGTACCACCTGCCATGGAGAAGCGAGTTTTATGGAACAGAAGGTATAGAATTGAATTGCTCATATTTGTTTTCTTTCTGGTGCCTATAGTATTTCAAGCTAAAGCATTTTAATAAATATTTAATAAATGTCTAAAATAGGTCAAAACTATTAGAAATGAAACCTCTTTTGTTATTCAATTTCAAATGCAAATAAGTTCGTTTGATTCTAAGTGGAATTTCCAAAGTAAAGACTCACGTTTTTCTTTTATATATGTAAAAAGTAGTTATTTTTGACTGTGGTAGTCAACATCCTGCTTACTACTTAATTCTAAATTCTAAATATTTGCCCTTAGAAGCAGTTTCCTCACATTTATTGCAACATTGCTGCTGCTGTTTTTGCAGATGTTTTGCATTTTTACTGTTTTCTTCTCCTGATCCATTTTTTACCTTTTGCCTCTGGCCAAAATACAGGTGCTTGATTTACAGAGAATTTTCAAATGGCTGCCTCTGAAGCTTTAAGAAAACAAACCAGCTTTATTGGGATATAATTCCCATTCCACGCAGTTCACCCGTCGTTCCAAGAGTGCAGTTGAGTGTGTTTTAGCCTCTTCACAGAGCTGCACACCCCTCACCGTCATCAATTTTAGAGCATTTTCACCACCCCTCAAAAGAAACCCCAAAACCGTTAGTAGTCACTGCCCCTTTTCTTTTCTTTCAGCCCTTACCAGCCACTAACCTACTCTCTATCTCTGTGTATTTACCCAACCTGGGCGTTACGTATAAACAAAGCCATACAGCGTAGGATCTGTTGTGACTGACTTCTTTCACTTAGCACTTTTTAAAGATTCACCCATGTCGTAGCATCAGCCCTTCATTCGTCTTTGCCAAATAATATTCCATTCTGTGGACATACCACATTTTTTCCTTCAGAATGGCCGTCTGCCTTGCTTGTCTTTTGAGCTATTATGTATGAGGCCATTATGAACAATCCTTTATATATGTTTTTGTGTGAATGCATGTTCTCATTTTTCTTGAGTGTATACCTCCGAGTGGGATTTCTGGGTCATGTAGCAATTCTGTGTCTTAAGTTTTTGAGGATTTGCCAGTCTTCTCTAAAGCCATTATACCATTTTACATTCCCCTCAGCGCTTAATCAAACATTATTTAATTTCTCCACATTCTTGCCAATGGGCTTCCCTGGTAGCTCAGACAGTAAAGTGTCTGCCTACAATGTGGGAGACTTGGGTTCAGTCCCTGGGTCGGGAAGATCCCTTGGAGAAGGAAATGACAACCCACTCCAGTATTCATGCCTGGAAAATCCCATGGACCGAGGAGCCTGGTGGACTACAGTCCATGGCATGGGGTTGTAAAGAGTTGGACACGACCGAGCAACTTCACTTTCACTTACCAGCGTGTCACTATCTTTTTTTTCTTGAAGTATAATTGACATATAATGTTGCACTAGTTTCAGATGTACAACATAATGATTCAGTTTTTGCATTGTTTTTGATCACCTCAGTAAGTCTGCTGCTGCTAAATCGCTTCAGTCGTGTCTGACTCTGTGTGACCCATAGACGGCAGCCCACCAGGCTCCTCCATTCTTGGGATTCTCCAGGCAAGAACACTGGAGGGGGTTGCCATTTCCTTATCCAATGCAGGAAAGTCTAGTTAACATCTAATGTCTTTTAGATTCTAGCCACCTGTTAGGTACGCAGACAGGATTCCTTTTTTTCTTTTTGAGTTTTTAAATTTTTTATTCTGTGTTGATGTATATCTGATCGGCCACGCTGTGATAGTTTCAGGTGGACAGCACAGGGACTCAGCCAGACATACACGTGCATCTGTTCTCCCCCAAACTCCCCTCCCATCCAGGCTGCCACAGAACACTGATTAGAGTTCATTGTGCTATACAGTAGATCTTTGTTGTTTAAATATAGCAGTGTATACATGTCAATCCCAAACTCCCTAACCATCCCTTACCCGCCAGCAACCACAAGTTCGTTCTCTAAGCCTGTGAGTCTACAGGACTCATTTAAATAGGATTCCTCCTTCTCCCTAGCACTTATGGTAAATGCAAAAGTATCCAAAACTGTGTATTAGCTGTTTTATTAAAACAAATTTAACCCTAACAAAACAACAAAGCATATACATTTTAATTATTGTATATTTTCTATTACATTGTTATCTCTTCCTCAAATACAATGTTTTTATATTAAGCAGTTCCTTTCCCTAGGCTTTTTTTTTTTTTTTTTTAATGGCAGCACATACTGTGCAGGAAGGTCATTACATAAAGAGAAGAAAAAAGAATAATCAGCATCGAAGAGAAAGTTAATGCTGTTCGTATAATTTTTTAATAGGCACCTTGTACTGTTTGGAGATTTAAACCAACTAATCATGTTTTGTGTACATTCCTGGGCCGTCCCCTCTGGTTGCCTGTGAACTGATGTTTTGCTTCAGAAACGCAGATAGTGAAAATTTTTGCCGTAGCTTCAAATACCAGTGTTTAAATTCTTTAGTCAGTTAGGTATTAATCCTGTTCTGTAGACCACCTACGTGTGTTTGTAAGGGCTGTAATAACTGACATTGTATTTAATTACCACTAATATTGGATAGAAGGAAAAACATATTAAGTATCTTTCCGAGTCACTAGTTGAAAATTATCAGAAGCTTGGAGGAAAAAGTCCTTGTGTAGGTTGCACTGATGTTTCGCATCACATTACTGAGTCACTCAGTCTTGACACTTTGTGACCCCATGGACTGCAGCCCATCAGGCTCCTCTGTTGATGGGATTTCCCAAGCAAGAATACTGGAAGGGAGTGGGTAGCCATTCTCTTCTCGAGGGGAATCTTCCCAACCCAAGGATCGAACCCATGTCTTGTGTCTCTTGCATTGGCAGGTGGAGTCTTTACCACTGTGTCACCTGGGAATAACCGTGGAAATTTGTGATCCATTTCCAAATTTATTCGTTCATTCATTCCCTTAACAAGATTTTGTTGAGTGCTATTATAAGCCAAACCACGCCCTAGGTGCTGGGGACATGGCCCAATTTCAATAGGACAGAAACATGGATCACAAGTAGGTTGCGACCAGCTGGTATATACAGTGTAGGAAGTGAATATTGGTGCGTCCACAAAAATCAGGCTTTCACAGCTTTTCATAGCAAAACTGCAGGAGACCAAGGTCGTCTCTCAGAGCGCCCTGTTGGAGGGGGGGCAGGGAAATCACATAAAGGGGAGGGTGAAGCCTTTGGAGTCTGATGTTTGGCACTCTTTTCTCCCTTCGTAACGTTAAGAGCCATTTTTCATTCTCTTGTCTTAAGTCACTTTCCCCAAGTGTAACGATCTTGCTTCCTTTCTTGAATTTCATGTTGGATTCTGTACTTATCACTTCAGTTATGTGTATCCTTTCTGTTTGTACACAGAGAGTAATTTACATGTCGATAACGAGGGAAGTTATGCATGTGTCCAGGAAGGAGGTATATTGGAAATTGCGTGTGCATGCTCAGCCATGTCCTGACCCAGGTATCAAACCCGCATCTCCCGCATTGCAGCCAGGATACTGGAGTGGGTAGCCGTTCCCTTCTCCAGGGGATCTTCCCAACCCCGGGATTGCACCCAGATCTCCCACATTGCAGGCGGATTCCTTACCGTCTGAGCCACCACGGAGGCCCAAAGAGCGCTTACTCAACTGAGCTAGCCAGGAGTTGAACTTGGAATCTTCTGACCAGTAGTCAGGTGCGTTACCCGTTGTGCCACTGGCCCTGAAACTGGATTCTGTATTTATTACTTCAGTTATGTGTATCCCTACAGTCTGTACACAGAAAGTGATTTACATGTTGATAATGAGGGAGGTTGTACATGTGTCCAGGGAGGGGATGTGTAGGAAACGGCACGTGTGTGCTTAGTCATGTGGTGACCCAGGTAATGATCCCACATTGCAGGTGGATTCTTTACTGCTGAGCTACCAGGGAATACCTTTTGTATAATTTTGCTTAAAGCTAAAAAAAAAAAAAAAAAAGCTGTTCTAAAACATAAAGACTATTTTTAAAATGTAATGTACAGGTTAGTGATTGAGTACACATATACCTTTATAGGGTCCCTATGTTTTTGAGTCAGGCAAATACGTATTGAAAGGCTATTCTAGCTTTGCTTACTAATGCTCTCTCAGACCAGTTTCCTGGTCTGTAAAATAAGAGTAATAACAGCATCTACCTCACTGGCTATCATGAGAATTAGATGAGAGAATGCATGCCGGCTGGGCTTCCTCGGTGGCGCAACGGTAAAGAACCCCCCTGCAATGCAGGAGATGTGGGAGATGTAGGTTCAGTCTGTGGGTTGGAAGACCCCCTGGAGGAAGAAATGGCAACCCACTCCAGTGTTCTTGCCTGGAGAATCTCTCGGACAGAGGAGCCTGGTAGGTTACAGTCCATGGGCTTGCCGAGAGTTGGACATGACTGAGCGACTAACGCTTTCACTCACTTTCATTCTATTGATGTAACAAGCTTTTCTATTTAAAAGACCAGTGTAAGAACAAGTGTATTTTACTTTACACTAATCTAGAGTTAAGTCATACTATTTTTAAAGCTATATATACCATAGATGCTGTTTGTCATTTATTATCTAATGTATCTAATAGTGGAGTTAGCAAAAAAGCAACTAAATTATCCAAAGGTGACTGTACTATCCTCCTGCTTGGCTTACTCAACACCCCTGAAGGTCAGCAAGAGAGAAATTTGGCCCAGACTGGTCTTTTCCTGCATTCATCACTTAAAAAGGGGGAAAAAAAAAGAATGGGGAGAACAGGCCATCTTTTACTTTTATAATTTTTAATCCATCATTAAAAGTACAACTTGCTTTATGATCTAAAGAAATATCATCTAAGTCTTTATATTAGGAACAAAAGTGAGCCTTTCAGAAAAAAAGGAGCAGGGCTTAATCTGCATTAGCCCTTTGATGTATTTCTAGATTTTACAAAGCTTCCCGTCGTTCCCAGCCACACTGAGACAGACCTAGTCACATGTCCGGCAACGCCATGTTCTGTCTCCTCAGCACGTGCCGAGCTGGAGACACTGCCTGTGAGTGACTGGGGCTGGACCATGCACCCGGGACGTGTTAGCACAAGGGTGGGCCCCAGTTCTTCTCCAGGCAAAGGTTCTTTAAAAAAAATTTTTTTTAATTTTATGTTGGAGTATAGTTGATTAAAGGCAAAGATTTTTAAGTTAATGATTGGTTCAGAAAAATACATAGTATCACCCTTTTATTCTTGTGAATATTTCTTTAAGCTGTAACTGTTATTGGTCTATCTTGGGGGCTTTATTGATGAGTAGGAAAATGCCAGCTGAGAAAAGGCATGTTCATCTGTAGTTTTGAAATAGGAAATGTAGTAGATAAGTTTTGCTTTTAAATGTAAAAGATCCTATATTTTGAATTCTTGCCATTTTTAGTCCCTTCATCTTAGCATTTCTGTAACCTGGTTTTATGTTAGAGGTTGCTGAACTTTATGTAACAATTCCTTTTTGTTTGGTTTTCTTCTGTGATTTTCTTCCTCATGTTTAATCTTATTAAAAACTTTTGTTGAAATAGAGTTGATTTCCAACATTGTGTTAGTTTTGGGTTTATGCAAGGTGAATCTGTTATATGTATATCCACTCTTTTTTTTAGATTCTTTTCCCATATAGGCCATTACAGAGTACTGAATAGAGTTCCCTGTGCTGTACAGTAGGTCCTTATTAGTTACCTATTTTATATTTATAACAGCTGCTTGTGTTGTGATGATTACGGGTTGGGGTATGTTTTTAATACCCTTTCTGTTGATGAGCGTCATTGCCAGAAGTGGCGCTTGGTGTCAGCTAGCTTCCTAGCTGGGAGGAAAACAGTCCAGGTTTCAGTTTCACAGATGGGAAAAGAAACAAAAAAACAAATCAAAACCAAAAAGGAAGAGGAAGCAATTCATGAGCAGTGAGCCCCTGTGCAGAGGAGGATAACCTGCCTTCAAAGATTTTTGTCGGGAGCACTGTAATACGGTGTTTAATAAATAGTTAACTTCAAAGGGCTCCACTGCCAGAGAGCAGGCAGCTTTCCTGCAATTCTTGTTTCTGGCTCAGTTTTACTATAAGTGGCTCACATCCGGTCCTCTGTGGTTTCAGACGGTCATTCGTGTTTATGATCCTAGGGCTGACACTGTATGAACTGTGGCCCTATTTTAAGTCAAGAGCAAGCCCGCAGCGGTCGGCAGGAACTGATCGGGGCTCTCCCAAAGCCCTGACACCTTGACCCATCTTACAGAAAGTGCTCAGGCACTATAAGCCATATGCACGTGACCTTGTCCTCCAAAAATAAACTGCGTTTGCTAAGGAAGGACCAGAAAAACTCATTAAACGTACCCAAAGTTTTTGATGTATTGTGGTCACTCCTCGCTTCTAAACACTGTGTTCAATATCCTTCAGATAAAAGCCCGAGGTTACAAAGATCACTTGAGATGCTTGGAGTTTTTCTTTTTCTTCCTGTGGATATATTTGGCTTGTGTGTAGAACTTGAGGGGCCACTAGTAATATCAGTTTCTTCCAGATATTAGCTGATAGCCAGATGGAATGCAACAATAAGCTACTGGAACTCAGAAAGCAGCTATGTTTTGTTTGTTTGTTTGTTTTCTTTTTCACTATAGATTTTAACGCAGCAGGGTATTGGGTCTTCATGGAGCCTGGGTGAATCCTTTTTGAAGAGGCTTCCCCAGAGATTCTGTTGACTGTCTCTGTATAGTCACCACTGTGAATTCTTGTTGAGTATGGTTTGGTTTGGCTCATCTTTTTATTGCTCACTGTTGACTCAGTGATAGGACCTAGGGCCATCCTAAGAAATAAAGGCTTGAGACCGTTTCACACTGGCCACTCCTGCTTTGGTGCCTCTTTCTTCTCACTCGCTCTATCAGTTCAGCACTGAAGAGACTGCGCTGCTCTAGGATCTAGCCATCTGA
>SJYW01057131.1:235744-256820 GCA_006410735.1 Raphicerus campestris | reverse complement strand
CTTCCCAACCCCGGGATTGCACCCAGATCTCCCACATTGCAGGCGGATTCCTTACCGTCTGAGCCACCACGGAGGCCCAAAGAGCGCTTACTCAACTGAGCTAGCCAGGAGTTGAACTTGGAATCTTCTGACCAGTAGTCAGGTGCGTTACCCGTTGTGCCACTGGCCCTGAAACTGGATTCTGTATTTATTACTTCAGTTATGTGTATCCCTTCAGTCTGTACACAGAAAGTGATTTACATGTTGATAATGAGGGAGGTTGTACATGTGTCCAGGGAGGGGATATGTAGGAAACAGCACGTGTGTGCTTAGTCATGTGGTGACCCAGGTAATGATCCCACATTGCAGGTGGATTCTTTACTGCTGAGCTACCAGGGAATACCTTTTGTATAATTTTGCTTAAAGCTAAAAAAAAAAAAAAAAAAGCTGTTCTAAAACATAAAGACTATTTTTAAAATGTAATGTACAGGTTAGTGATTGAGTACACATATACCTTTATAGGGTCCCTATGTTTTTGAGTCAGGCAAAAACGTATTGAATGGCTATTCTAGCTTTGCTTACTAATGCTCTCTCAGACCAGTTTCCTGGTCTGTAAAATAAGAGTAATAACAGCATCTACCTCACTGGCTATCATGAGAATTAGATGAGAGAATGCATGCTGGCTGGGCTTCCTCGGTGGCACAACGGTAAAGAACCCCCCTGCAATGCAGGAGATGTGGGAGATGTAGGTTCAGTCTGTGGGTTGGAAGACCCCCTGGAGGAAGAAATGGCAACCCACTCCAGTGTTCTTGCCTGGAGAATCTCTCGGACAGAGGAGCCTGGTAGGTTACAGTCCATGGGCTTGCCGAGAGTTGGACATGACTGAGCGACTAACACTTTCACTCACTTTCATTCTATTGATGTAACAAGCTTTTCTATTTAAAAGACCAGTGTAAGAACAAGTGTATTTTACTTTACACTAATCTAGAGTTAAGTCATACTATTTTTAAAGCTATATATACCATAGATGCTGTTTGTCATTTATTATCTAATGTATCTAATAGTGGAGTTAGCAAAAAAGCAACTAAATTATCCAAAGGTGACTGTACTATCCTCCTGCTTGGCTTACTCAACACCCCTGAAGGTCAGCAAGAGAGAAATTTGGCCCAGACTGGTCTTTTCCTGCATTCATCACTTAAAAAGGGGGAAAAAAAAAGAATGGGGAGAACAGGCCATCTTTTACTTTTATAATTTTTAATCCATCATTAAAAGTACAACTTGCTTTATGATCTAAAGAAATATCATCTAAGTCTTTATATTAGGAACAAAAGTGAGCCTTTCAGAAAAAAAGGAGCAGGGCTTAATCTGCATTAGCCCTTTGATGTATTTCTAGATTTTACAAAGCTTCCCGTCGTTCCCAGCCACACTGAGACAGACCTAGTCACATGTCCGGCAACGCCATGTTCTGTCTCCTCAGCACGTGCCGAGCTGGAGACACTGCCTGTGAGTGACTGGGGCTGGACCATGCACCCGGGACGTGTTAGCACAAGGGTGGGCCCCAGTTCTTCTCCAGGCAAAGGTTCTTTAAAAAAAATTTTTTTTAATTTTATGTTGGAGTATAGTTGATTAAAGGCAAAGATTTTTAAGTTAATGATTGGTTCAGAAAAATACATAGTATCACCCTTTTATTCTTGTGAATATTTCTTTAAGCTGTAACTGTTATTGGTCTATCTTGGGGGCTTTATTGATGAGTAGGAAAATGCCAGCTGAGAAAAGGCATGTTCATCTGTAGTTTTGAAATAGGAAATGTAGTAGATAAGTTTTGCTTTTAAATGTAAAAGATCCTATATTTTGAATTCTTGCCATTTTTAGTCCCTTCATCTTAGCATTTCTGTAACCTGGTTTTATGTTAGAGGTTGCTGAACTTTATGTAACAATTCCTTTTTGTTTGGTTTTCTTCTGTGATTTTCTTCCTCATGTTTAATCTTATTAAAAACTTTTGTTGAAATAGAGTTGATTTCCAACATTGTGTTAGTTTTGGGTTTATGCAAGGTGAATCTGTTATATGTATATCCACTCTTTTTTTTAGATTCTTTTCCCATATAGGCCATTACAGAGTACTGAATAGAGTTCCCTGTGCTGTACAGTAGGTCCTTATTAGTTACCTATTTTATATTTATAACAGCTGCTTGTGTTGTGATGATTACGGGTTGGGGTATGTTTTTAATACCCTTTCTGTTGATGAGCGTCATTGCCAGAAGTGGCGCTTGGTGTCAGCTAGCTTCCTAGCTGGGAGGAAAACAGTCCAGGTTTCAGTTTCACAGATGGGAAAAGAAACAAAAAAACAAATCAAAACCAAAAAGGAAGAGGAAGCAATTCATGAGCAGTGAGCCCCTGTGCAGAGGAGGATAACCTGCCTTCAAAGATTTTTGTCGGGAGCACTGTAATACGGTGTTTAATAAATAGTTAACTTCAAAGGGCTCCACTGCCAGAGAGCAGGCAGCTTTCCTGCAATTCTTGTTTCTGGCTCAGTTTTACTATAAGTGGCTCACATCCGGTCCTCTGTGGTTTCAGACGGTCATTCGTGTTTATGATCCTAGGGCTGACACTGTATGAACTGTGGCCCTATTTTAAGTCAAGAGCAAGCCCGCAGCGGTCGGCAGGAACTGATCGGGGCTCTCCCAAAGCCCTGACACCTTGACCCATCTTACAGAAAGTGCTCAGGCACTATAAGCCATATGCACGTGACCTTGTCCTCCAAAAATAAACTGCGTTTGCTAAGGAAGGACCAGAAAAACTCATTAAACGTACCCAAAGTTTTTGATGTATTGTGGTCACTCCTCGCTTCTAAACACTGTGTTCAATATCCTTCAGATAAAAGCCCGAGGTTACAAAGATCACTTGAGATGCTTGGAGTTTTTCTTTTTCTTCCTGTGGATATATTTGGCTTGTGTGTAGAACTTGAGGGGCCACTAGTAATATCAGTTTCTTCCAGATATTAGCTGATAGCCAGATGGAATGCAACAGTAAGCTACTGGAACTCAGAAAGCAGCTATGTTTTGTTTGTTTGTTTGTTTTCTTTTTCACTATAGATTTTAACGCAGCAGGGTATTGGGTCTTCATGGAGCCTGGGTGAATCCTTTTTGAAGAGGCTTCCCCAGAGATTCTGTTGACTGTCTCTGTATAGTCACCACTGTGAATTCTTGTTGAGTATGGTTTGGTTTGGCTCATCTTTTTATTGCTCACTGTTGACTCAGTGATAGGACCTAGGGCCATCCTAAGAAATAAAGGCTTGAGACCGTTTCACACTGGCCACTCCTGCTTTGGTGCCTCTTTCTTCTCACTCGCTCTATCAGTTCAGCACTGAAGAGACTGCGCTGCTCTAGGATCTAGCCATCTGATCAGAGGGGCAGAGGGGTGAAAGGGAAAGGGAGTGAGTGAGCATGTGAAAGGGAGAAACTGCCCCATCCCGCTGCACTCACGCTAGTGGAAAGGTTTTAAGGACTGGGCCCGGTTTCTGCATCAGCCTCATTGTTCTTTAAAGCACTTGCTGGTGGAGTCATCTCTTTCTCTTCCATCCTTTGTGTCCTTGAGTCTTTACCCAGAACCAGCTCACTGACTACAGCCATGAAATTAAAAGACACTTGCTCCTTGGAAGAAAAGCTATGATAAACCTAGACAGAACGTTAAAAAGCAGAGACATCACTTTGCTGGCGGAAGTCTGCAGAGTCCGAGCTGTAGTTTTTCCCGTAGTCGGTTATGGATGTGGAAGTTGGACCATAAAGCTGAGCATCGAAGAATTGATGCTTTTGAACTGTGGTGCTGGAGAAGCCTCTTGAGAGTCTCTTGGACAGCAAAGAGATCAAACCAGTCAGTCTTAAAGGAAATCAGTCCTAAATGTGCATTGGAAGGACTGATGCTGAAGCTGACACTCCAGTATGATGTGAAGAATCACCTCAATGGAAAGGGCCCTGATCCAGGGAAAGATTGAAGGCAGCCTCGAGGAGAGGGGGTGATAGAAGACGAGATGAATGGATGGCATCATCAACTCAATGGACATGAGTTTGAGCAAACTCTGGGAGATAGAGGAGGACAGGGAAGCCTGGTGTGTTGCAGTTCATGGGGTTGCAAAGAATCACACACGACTTAGTGGTTGAAACAGCAAAGCTCACTGAGGGGGGTAGGGGTGCTCTGGCCAGTTTCTAGTTGTGTCCTCTGAGACCCGTACTGAGCCTGAACACAGATAACTGTATTACAGATCCTCAAATCCTGGGTTCAAGCATGTCTAGTTTAGGTATTCCATGGGTCAGTGCCCTCAGAGGAGCAGTTCACACCAGTGTCCAGCATGCGTAATTTGTAATAGGAGCTTCTCCAAGAGAATTAGACTCCTTTTCAATCTGGAAATCCCAGCGCCGGGAATTCAGCCTCAGAAGTTGTTTTAGTTAGGTTTTTTTGCTTGCAGGAGATTCACGTTTCTTAAACTTAGTCCCAGGGAATTTGGACAGAGGCCTTTGGAAAAGGCCAGTGGCCCAGGCCCTGGGGAATGCATTAGCCGGGAGTTTTCTGGATCTCTGGCTCGATCATCTTCACCCTAATAGTAGAATCTTGAGCACTGGCCCGTGCTGAGCACACCAGAGATACGAGGTGTTTCGGATTGCCTTCTCTTGTACTCTTCCCATGAGATGAACCTCGGTACTGATCACTGTCCACTTTTGAAATGAAGGACTTGAGATGCACAGGCATCTTCCAGGGTCGCACAGCCAGTACCAGAAACAGGACTCGGCCCATGGGCTGTGTGATGGCACAGCTGGGCCCAGAGGCCCATTACAAGCAGCTCCGGGATGCTCTCGCTCTGGGCACCACCGCTGACGTGACAGTGCTCCCGCCTGGGTCTGCCGCTGTCCACCCCTGGCTTTTTGCCTTCCTCTACTGGCTATCGTTTCTGCATATGGCGGGTGGACCCCAATCTCACAGCCTCATCAGCATCCTCTAGGTCGTGCTTTCCCTGGAAGCCGCCTCATTCCTGAGAACGGGAGGCTCTGACTGGTCCATCTCATCTTTTCTCACCTAGATGTTTGGTGGATTGCTGGATCATCCAAGGTTTGCTGCCCTCTAATCCCATCAGTCAGTGCCAGGGATAGGAAGTGGGGCTGCGCAAGGCTATGGACTACCACTTAGGATTACTCTGATGGGAAAGGTTCCAAGATTGAAGCCCACCCTGGGGACTGATGGCATGCGTTCCCAAAGATAGTTGTCTGTGATATTTACATTAGCACAATCTTTAGAGATTACCAGACTGTCCATCAGCAGGGGTTTGATTAACAGGATCATAGTATTCCGTGTGGTAGGACACTAATATGTAGCCATTAAAATTATGAGCAGGTCAGTGTTTATTAACATGATATAGTGTGCCATGAGAAAATAAGGTTAAAATGGCACGTGCTGGGAATTTCCCCGGTGGTCCAGTGGTTAAGACTCTTCACTTTCACTGCCAAGGGCCCGGGTTTGGGGTCTTCCAGGTCAGGCAACTAAGATCCCACATGCCCCCCCCCCCCCAAAAGACATTTTGGATACTATTTTGTTTTAAAAACCCAAACTTGGAATATTGAATCCAGGAATATTAAGAGTAATTTGGGTAGACTTTTCATCATGCTCTTTTGGTAACATTTAGTTTAAAAAAAAAAAAAGAACATATATTGCTTATAAGTGCTGTATGTTCAACAAACATATCAAGGTACAGAAATTGTATGATGAAAAGTAACTGAAATGAAAAATATTGAAACAGTGAAAATAAGACAGAGGCCACAAACTACAAATAATTACATTTACTCATATAATAGGCAAGTTAGGGGGCATAACTGTGTGAACTTATTTAAAAAGCAGCATTATTACTAAGGAGATAAAAGGAGAAAACCACATTTCTTTAATATAGTAACAGTCCAGGTTTCTGAAAGTATTTCACCAAGGATTTTTTTCCCCACTGGGAATAACTGGGAAAAAAACCCGAGAATTGCTGGTTAAGGTGTCATTAAGTTCATGACTTTATCGACTCTTACATATTATAGAATTCTAAGAATTTCATTTTGCTGATGTGTGTGTGTGTGTGTGTGTGTGTGTGTGTGTGTGTGTGTGTGTGTGTGTGTGTGTGTGTGTGGGANGGAAGTATTTCACCAAGGATTTTTTTCCCCACTGGGAATAACTGGGAAAAAAACCTGAGAATTGCTGGTTGAGGTGTCATTAAGTTCATGACTTTATCGACTCTTACATATTATAGAATTCTAAGAATTTCATTTTGCTGATCTGTGTGTGTCTGTGTGTGTGTGTGTGTGTGTGTGTGTGTGTAGGCCAGTTTTTGCCAAGCAATGTAAATAGTAGTAGAACTCCAGAAAAAGGTATTCTGTTTCAGATAAATTTGGGAAGTGCTAGGTTCAATTAAATAATGTTGTTTCTTTTACTTCAGGACTTCTCAGTCGTTATTAAACTGATATTCATTTTGACTCTCTAAGAGGGACTATGGAATGTAGTATTTCTCAGACTTATTTTGACCACTGAATTCTTTTATTCATTAGGTGTGTATTCAGTTCAGTTCAGTTCAGTCNCTGACTTGAGATTTTGAAGTTTTGCATGGGGTGTCTCTTGGAGATTCATAGTGCACATTAGCATTTTTAAGTCAAGAAGTACCATAGTAAGGAGGCCTGTTCCCCAGATTTTCCCAAATCTGTTTTACACAGGTGACTTCCTTATCCCATATTTAATTTTTTTCACATACCTATTAACAAGCCCTAAAAGGTAGTATTCCCTTGGATACCTTTGGGAGGCACTGTTCCAGATCAGAGAAGGCAGTGGCAACCCACTCCAGTGGCAAATCCCATGGATGGAAGAGCCTGGTAGGCTGTATTCCATGGGGTCACTAAGAGTCGGACACAACTGAACGACTTCACTTTCACTTTTTCACGTTCATGCACTGGAGAAGGAAATGGCAACCCACTCTAGTGTTCTTGCCTCGAGAATCCCAGGGACGGGGGAGCCTGGTGGGCTGCCATCTCTGGGGTCCCGTAGAGTCAGACACGACTGAAGCAACTTAGCAGCAGCAGCAGCTCCAGATCAGGGGCAATGGATAGCCTCACCACTTACTTCTGTGAATAAAGTTTTATTGGAACACAGTCACAGCCATTTGTATATGTTTTCTTTGTGGCTGCTTTCACATTGTGGCAAGAGCTTAGTTATGACATGCAAAGCCTAAAATATTTACTATCTGTCTGGCCATTTATAGAAAAAGCATGCCCATCTCTGCCATAGATGATTAATTGTAGGTAGTTAATGTGCGCAAATTAATTTTACCCTCTCTTTTTTGTACACTAGCATTAATACATGCAATTAAAAATCTAATGTAGGTAAATGTATGTGTATTAAGTCGCTTCAGTCATATCCAACTCTTTGCGACCCTGTGGACTATCGCTTGCCAGGCTCCTGTGTCCATGGGATTCTCCTGGCAAGAATCCTGGAGTGGGTTGCCATTTCCTCCTCCAGGGGATCTTCCCAACCCAGGGATTGAACCTGCGTCCCTTGTATCTCCTGCATTGGCAGGTGGGTTCTTTACCACTAGCACCACCTCGGAAGCCCATTAAAAATTGAATATAGGTATATGTATGTGTGTGCATATGTGTATATATTTTGAAATATTGTAAGACATCTTATCAACTAACAGTGTTAACCAAGAATGAGTAGAAAGGCCAGCCAAATTTGTTCATTATGTTTTTTGTGTCAAAACAAAGTGCACCAGCAATCAAGATAATTTTTAGGCAGTTGTAAAAAGGAGAGGTTATTAATAAGGTTCTCAATGAGGAATGTCTCAAAGAAAAGGGAGGGCCCGTGTTGTGTCGGGCAGATACACAGGGGGCATTGAGAGTCTGGTGGGATCCGCAAGGCACAGTGGATGTGAGTTTTGCCTGACTCTCGGGAAGGGAGAGCAGCTCCTTGCCTTCAGCCATTTATCAGACACGGCTGGAGGATTCTGGAACTCTTCCTGTTTTCCAGGAACACAGGGCTCGGGGAAAAGTCAGCATTGTCAACTGTCAGCCAGGTCCATAAATATCATCAGTACCTACCTGTATGTAGTTCTGACCCTGAAATGTGGTTGTTTTCTAATGTTCTATCCAAGGCCTCCCCTATCTCTTCCTGTATTTTGCCTTCCATCGCTTCTCTTGTCTATGTCATAGTCAATAAATTTATGATAAGTCATTGCTTACTGGAATAAAGACAGCAATTATGAATTAGAGCAAATAGACACATCCCACTTTTTTTCAGAAAGGAAGTAGTATCTATGGAATAATATAAAAGGGATTGGTTACATGTCAGTTTGCTATTTCTGTGATATTACTATCATTTTATCCATCTGTAAAAGTCTTTATAATAAGAAGGACTGCCACAGGCCCGCTTTACTTTTTGAGTCAGGCCCAGACAACAACAGTACAGGTCCCACTCAAGACAGTAAGGCAGAATGAGACCCTCATACTTTGAAGGGAGATTAGTGCCTTTTGGAACATGTATCATTTGATAAGTCTGTTTGAATGGCTACAGTGATGAGAACCATCATCTGATTACTTTAAACTGGGCACTCTCCTAAACATTTTAAAGTTTTTTGGGAAGTACTCTCTACAGACAGTAACATTTATACCTGTGAGTTTCAAGTTAATGAATTGTAGTAAATTTATAGAATTGTGCAACCGTCACCACAACCTAGTTTTTAGATTTCCGTCACCTGAAGTTCTATTCTGCCCGTTTGCAGCTAATTCCTGAACCCAGCGCCAGCCCCAGGCAATCGCTGTAAACATTTTATAGTTATTAACTGCTTTACTCCTTGGAGCACTGCTGTAAGATGGGTTACTGTCATTATCTCAGTTTTACTGGTGTGGAAGTGAGACGGAGAGAGCCCAGGCTGTTAGGGGCCAGACCCTCTGAGTCACTACAAACCTGGGCTCGTGTAACCTGGAGAGCTTGTTAGAGCTTGGACAGCTGGGCCCTCCTGAAAATCCCTGGTTCTTTATAGGTGGGGTGAGGCCCGCAAATCTGTCTTTCCAACAAGTTCTCACTGATAATGCTGGTCAGGGGATCCTATTTTGACATACACTCTCAGACAACTTGAAAAAATTGCCACTTTTGCGATGGGTCTGTTTTGTATTCTTGGTGAGCCAATATTGCTTGTTCTAGGGCAAGGAAATGTACGTCATGAGACTGAATTATCATCATAACCACTAAATTCCATCTGAAAAGTGAGGTTTGCCATCATACCTTTGATGTGGCATGGAGGCCAGTTTTATGTGCGCACGCCATATCTGCCCATCATTTTGTAACTTGTAATTGGAATGATTTAACATCATGTGACTCAGCTGTTGCCATCTCTGCCCTTCAAAAAGCGGACAGCTATTCACAGCAACAAGAAGCAGAGCCAAACTTTGTTCTCATGCCTCCAGTCACAGGCAAAAACGTAAAGGATAATTTACCTAAATAGAAGAAAAATTTAAAAAGAATTAAAAAAAGACTGAAAGGGAAGTACTGACTCACTGCAGACAGCTGCAAAATGTTGCCCTCGGGATAGAGGTTAACTGAATTGTGAAATAATGGCCAGAGCTCACACTCTTAATAACTTTTTCTTAGCCCTCGAGAAAGCGCCTCCATTTAATGCAAGATGCTTGGCAGAAGGTGCTGCTGTTTATGGGCTGGCTCAGCGGGGAGGCCCGGATTGAAAGCTCTCCATTTGTACAAACTTATTTGCATTTATAATGCTTTTTATTTTAAATCACCTCCAAATGTAAATATTTTGGTATCTTTTCCCGTATTTTTTTTTAATAAAATTCTTTTAGTGACTGTGAGTCCACGTAAAGGTGAGTCTGGCGGCTTTCCATCTCTCCCCCCCGCCAAAAGAGAAAGTGGAAGCTGTAGATGATGCCAGAGATATGCGGAAGTAGCAGCCAGCGAAGGATCCAGCAGAGGTCAGCCGGAGGTCCCGTTTCAGAAGCTTTTCCAAACGCAGGAGAAGAATCACTGAAAAAGAGGTTCATTTGCTTGGAGAGATGGTGGTCTGATATGTTTCTTAACGAAAAGTCAGCCGTTTGCTGCTCCTCGGTAACTGCTCCAGTTGACTATCCTTTTTCTAGACTGCTAAGAACAGTGGAGTCAGCAGCGGAAGAGTGTCTGCTGGCCCACGTGGCAGAGGGCACAATGGAAGTTGGCCTAGGACGGCCCCCTTGAACTTCTGACCATGGTGGGGGCCCCACTCAGCCTTCTGGGATGTCAAGAGGCCTCACACATGGCTGGATACAGGCACCTGTCCGGAGGCGGTCGACTAGAAATGGCCCTTTTAGAGCCTTCAGGATCCCATCAGCTCCTCTGAATGGAGCCTTTCTCAGTACATTTGAGCCACAGACCAAGAGGGGAGCTGGGTTCTTAAGGCTCGTCTTGATCAAATCCACCACCCTCACAGATATTGTTATCGAGGCTGGTGGGTTTACCTGACACACAGCAAGCCAGATGCCGTGACGCCCAGGTTGGCAGCGCAGAAAGAGTTGATTCACAAGGCAGCCAAGTGATAAGATGGAGAACATGTCTCAGATCTACTTCCCTGGTGACCCCGTGGGCTGTAGCCCACCAGGCTCCTCTCTCCATGGGATTCACAGGCAAGACTACTGGAGTGGGTGCCATGCCCTCCTCCAGGCGATCTTTCCTACCCAGGGATCGAACCCACATCTCTTATGTTTCCTGCGTTGGCAGGAGGGTTCTTTACCACTAGCGCTGCCTAGAATGCCCCAAATGTGAAGAGGTTGGATATGTATGGGATAAGCAGGATGGTCTTAGGCATGGGGAGAGGTGAGGTGAATCCAGGTTCCTGTAGAACAGCTGGGCTTCCTGAAACTGGGAAGGTATGCAATCAGAGAGAGGAGGGAAAAAGAAAGAAAAAATAAAGCAAGTGTTTTCAGCAAAGGCAGTTTACAAGCAGAGGGATTTTAAGAAGCTGTTCTGCTGTCTACTGCTCTGAAAGACAAGCTCAAGAGTCCCTGTGAGCCTTTGGTCTCTGTGAACTCTGTGGGCGTGGTTTCAGGACCCTGACCCCAGGGATCTCACTCTCCCAGGGTGACTTGAGAAAGTCCCCTTGTGGTCCCAGCCCAAATAAAGACTGAAGAAGTGGTCATCCACACCTGTGCAGACCCCAGCCTTCTTGGCATGAGTGTGGCTTGAGTATCACAGGATGTTAACATTCTTCCATCTTTTAGGAAGTGTGATACCTTTCAGCCTTGCGCCTGGCGACTGCTATTCTCCTCCTCCCCAGCCCTTCACCCCCTACTTGGTGGCTTTCAGTTTCTCTTTAAAGTAGACTCTATTTTTTTTCCTCCCATTTTAAAAAACGGTTCTATCTTATATTGGAGTGTAGCCAGTTAGCAATACTGTCATTCATAGTTTCAGGTGCATAGCAAAGTGACTCAGCCATACCTACACACATATCCATTTCTCCCCCAAACTCCCCTCCCATCCAGGCTGCCACATAGCACTGAGCAGAGTTCCCTGTGCTGTAGGGTAGGTCTCTGTTGGTTCTCCATTTTAAATACAGCAGTGTGTGCATGTCCCTGCCAAATCCTAAGGGACAGTTAGGGAGTTTGGAATCAAAGTAGACTTTAGGATGAGAGTCAGTTCTGAGTCATCCAGCTGTAGAGAGCAGTGGCAGATAAGAAAGCAAACGGGAAAGGTTTCTGAAAGAGGAGTAGGTAATATGAGGCCAAGCTTGAGTCTCCTGCACCCCATCCTTCTCCCAGAACATTCATTGTCTCTTCCAGGACAGCATTCAACATGAACTTTCCTGAGAGGCGCATTACAGTGTTNGAGAGAGGAGGGAAAAAGAAAGAAAAAATAAAGCAAGTGTTTTTAGCAAAGGCAGTTTACAAGCAGAGGGATTTTAAGAAGCTGTTCTGCTGTCTACTGCTCTGAAAGACAAGCTCAAGCGTCCCTGTGAGCCTTTGGTCTCTGTGAACTCTGTGGGCGTGGTTTCAGGACCCTGACCCCAGGGATCTCACTCTCCCAGGGTGACTTGAGAAAGTCCCCTTGTGGTCCCAGCCCAAATAAAGACTGAAGAAGTGGTCATCCACACCTGTGCAGACCCCAGCCTTCTTGGCATGAGTGTGGCTTGAGTATCACAGGATGTTAACATTCTTCCATCTTTTAGGAAGTGTGATACCTTTCAGCCTTGCGCCTGGCGACTGCTATTCTCCTCCTCCCCAGCCCTTCACCCCCTACTTGGTGGCTTTCAGTTTCTCTTTAAAGTAGACTCTATTTTTTTTCCTCCCATTTTAAAAAACGGTTCTATCTTATATTGGAGTGTAGCCAGTTAGCAATACTGTCATTCATAGTTTCAGGTGCATAGCAAAGTGACTCAGCCATACCTACACACATATCCATTTCTCCCCCAAACTCCCCTCCCATCCAGGCTGCCACATAGCACTGAGCAGAGTTCCCTGTGCTGTAGGGTAGGTCTCTGTTGGTTCTCCATTTTAAATACAGCAGTGTGTGCATGTCCCTGCCAAATCCTAAGGGATAGTTAGGGAGTTTGGAATCAAAGTAGACTTTAGGATGAGAGTCAGTTCTGAGTCATCCAGCTGTAGAGAGCAGTGGCAGATAAGAAAGCAAACGGGAAAGGTTTCTGAAAGAGGAGTAGGTAATATGAGGCCAAGCTTGAGTCTCCTGCACCCCATCCTTCTCCCAGAACATTCATTGTCTCTTCCAGGACAGCATTCAACATGAACTTTCCTGAGAGGCGCATTACAGTGTTGATGCTTACGAGCTGCAGTGCTGGAAAAGACTCTGGAGAATCTCTTGGACTGCAAGGAGATCAAACTAGTCAGTCCTAAAGGAAATCAACACTGAATATTCATTGAAAGGACTGATGCTGAAGCTGAAACTCTACTACTTTGGCCACCTGATATGAGGAACCAAGTCATTGGGAAAGACCCTGATCCTAGGAAAGATTAAGGGCAGAAGGAGAAGGGGATGACAGAGGATGAGATGGTTGGATGGCATCACTGACTCAGTGAACACAAGTTTGAGCAAACTCCTGGAGATAGTGAAGGATAGGGAAGCCTGCCGAGTCGGACACAACTGAGCAACTGAAAAACAGCATTATAGACCCTTCTAGCCTGACCTACTGTTGAGCGTTCCTGCTTGGTCAGCTGGCTTCCTGATGGTCCCATGACAGGCTCTTCTCTCCTGGCTCTTCCACACCTGAGTCGTAGCATCCCTGTCCAGGAAAGCTCACTGCCACCTCTGCCCTGCAGCGGAATTCTTTTACTGCAAGGCTTACCGCAAGTCCTATCTTCTCCATGTAAGTCTTCGTCTGACTCCCATAGGCTCTTTCCTCTGAAATTCTGTAATATTTCATTTTCTTAACACACAGACCCAGAGCAGTTTGAAGGGGTGCCTCGGCCAGGGACAGTTTTACCCTGGGGACATGTGACAATGTCTGGAGATGGTCTTGACTGTCACACCATGGGGAGAGGGGTGCTATGACATCTGGCGGGTATGGCCAGCCTGAGAAACCTGACCTTCAATGTTCCTAGATCTAACCTACGTGACATAAGAATCTCTATCCTTGGAGTATTTGAAGAGGAGATCTCAGATATATTTGAATATATTCAGTGGTGAAAGGCCACCCATTCTGTTGTTGGGGAGCTCCACTGGAAATCGTTGCCTTGTGTCGGGTTGAAGTCTGTCTTCTGGGGCTGGGCCAATGAATGGATTCCTTTCCCTTCATGGGGTGTTTGCAGAGCGTTCCCTTGTGATTCCTGGCAGTTCCCACCCACGTCCCTCCCTGGTCCCACGACTTACCTCTCTAGGGGTGTCTACCCCAAACGTCAGGGTGAACCTGCAGACGGCAGACACGACATCTTACTCTCCTGTTTCACAGCCCAGTGGCTAGTACAGCTCATCTTGTGATAGAAAAGGCTAACTCTCTGCAATGACCAGCCCCGTGGAGTTGTTACTACTGCTGGCAGAGAGCATCCAGAAGTTATACAAGTTGTAATCATGGTGCAACACATTGTCCCTTATATTTTGTAGGGTAATTGTAGGATGGTTTGCCTTTAAAGCAGAGATGGGTTTTTTACTTTGTAAAGCCTGTGAGAAAAATATTTATTTGTAAAGTAGGTGGATAGCACGGCATTTTCTTTGTGGTGTTCTGGCTTCTCATTCGTGATTACACTGTAAAGAAACTGCCCTTTACTGCTCTGCTGTCCAGTTTGTTGGGTTAATTTGGGAGATAGTGTCAGTGACCTGGAATTGTGCCAACTTCCAATTAGCACTCTGTATAACCACTGATTTCACTTTAAAAGTAATTACTGCAGATTTTCTCATCAACCCTGAATGTATTAATAGCATGTACTTTTCTAATCCCGTGTTTTATTCTTCTCATCTAAAAGGAAAGTTTTCTTTAGGTTTTTGTACTATAAAATGTTTTCAGCTTACGTTGATATAATTTAAGACTTAGGGGAGAGTTGCAAAAATAGTAGAAAGAATGTTCTATAACTTTATCAGTTTCTCAAATGCTAACACTTTATTGTGATTGCTTTCTTGTGTTCTCTCATGCTGTCTATATGATTGTTTTTCTCTGAACCAATTCAGTAAGTTGCTAACAATACTTAAGTGTGTATTTTCTAATGAGAAGATGGCTATTACCTTTTATAATCACAGGGCAGGAAATTGACATTGAAAAAGTATGATTAGCTGACCTACAAGCCTTTCAGATTTTTCTAGTTTTCCTACTGATGTCTTTTATAGCAAGAGAAAAAACAATATCTTTAATTTCCTGCTCCAGGATCTAATTCAGAACCACACTGCATTTAGTTTTCATGTCCTTTCATCTCCTTAGTCTAGAAGAGTTCCTCAGTCTGTCTTTGTCTTTGATGACCTTTACATTTTTAAAGACAGACCATTTATTTTGTCAAATGTCCCTCAATTTGGATTGGTCTGGTGTTCCCCCGTCGTCACACTGAGGTACCCGTTTGGGGCAGAGGTAGCACAGAAGAGATGCTGCATCCTTTTCAGTGCATTGTATCAGAAGGAGGGTCGGGTTTCTGCTTTCCCTGTTACTGGTACCATTGCGCTGGTGACTTGCGTAAGGTGGCGTCTGGTTTCTCCACTTTTGTAAAGTTACTGCTTTCCTTTTTCTAATTATCTGGTAAGGGAGATAGACCCCCAACCTGGTCACCTCAACATAATATGGTAGATAAGACAGGCGGACAGCCAGGGTGCTCTCAGAGGCTATACGTGGCATTCGAGGAAGGCTCCTGGGTTGATGACACCTTGACTAAGACTTAAGGAAGGATTATGGGTCAGGCAAGCAAAGGAAAGTGGGGAGAATATTCTAGAAGGGTGTATTACCACACACACAGTCATGGGATCATTAAGCTGCATTGTGTATTCAGGAATCTGCAAGGGTCCGGCAGCTTGAGTCCCTGGTTTGAATTCCCAAATCGCGGAATTCCCAGGAGGGGAACTGAGGGCTCAAGGTCTCATGGGAAGCTGGAGGCAGAGGCCGTGCTCTTTGTCAGGATTTGTGGGGTCTCTTTGCCTCAGAATTTCATAGCTGTCCCTCCCCTAATTCACATAGAGCCAAAAACAGCAGAAAAGTGGGACATTGAGGGCAGGGGAGGGATCACAGTATTTGGTAGTCACAGAGGTTGTATCATTAGGATACACAATTTATATTTATTGTACTGAAAGTTGGTTTTCTTTTCATGGTGAAAGTACAAGTCGCTCAGTTGTGTCCGACTCTTTGCGACCCCATAGACTATACAGTCCATGGACTTCTCCAGGCCAGAATACTGGAGTGGGTAGCCATTCCCTTCTCTACGGGATCTTCCCAATCCAGGGACCGAACCCCAGTCTCCCACATTGCAGGCGGATTCTTTACCAGCTGAGCCACAAGGGAATTCCAAGAATACTGGCGTGGGTAGCCTATCCTTTCTCCAGCATTTTTTTTCATAGAAGAGAAGTATTATCTTTGCAAAGAGTTGTCCTTTTTTTCTTTCCTTTTTGGAATGTCAAAATTAATGAAACTAGAAAGGTAAAAAATTGTGCAAATGAAACAAAAGACATGATTTTAGCTTAAAAGTTTATATTGAAGTGAAGTGAAGTCGCTCAGTCGTGTCTGACTCTTTGCGGCCCCATGGACTGTAGTCCTCTAGGCTCCTCCATGCATGGGATTTTCCAGGCAAGAATACAGGAGTGGGTTGCCATTTATATTGAGAAGCCAGCTATTCTTTAGCTTGGATAAGTAGTTAAAATTGTGGAATAGGAACGCATTGTAACCTCTTCTCTGCTGCTGCTGCTGCTAAGTCACTTCAGTCGTGTCCAACTCTGTGCGACCCCATAGACGGCAGCCCACTAGGCTCCCCCGTCCCTGGGATTCTCCAGGCAAGAACACTGGAGTGGGTAACCTCTTCTCTGACACTCAGTCAATTCAATTTTTTAATGTTAGTGGCAAAATGCACTGCCTTACCTAGGCATGAGGTAGCAGATACAGTCAGAGTAGCCAGGACTTTGCCAGACTCCGGTCAACAAGCTGACTTGCCAAGAGTGTTCAAATTAAATTCATGCCAAGACACTTCCTCTGTTTCCCTGATCAACGAGGTCATCTCTGCAAGTTGAACATTAGTGATTCTGTCGGCAAGAAAAAGAGTATGAACCTCTGTCTAAATTTCAGCGATGTCTGGGAAGAAATGTTTTCAGATGAATTCCTTGAGGTCTCCAGGACCCCTTAAATTTCTCCATTGGGTTTGAGGTTAGTGGAATCTCTTTCTTTGGTGCTAAAACTTTTCCTAGTTAGTGCTTTTTGCCCCCTGCCCGCATGGAGTCGTGTATAGCTCAGCCAAAAGGATTATAGAGTCTTTTCTTTTTTTTTCTTTACAGAATTGAGTGTCTTCTGTGTACCAGACTGTAGCTTTTGGGGGTTTTTACTGTCTGTCAGAGAAGACGCAAAAAAGAGAACAAGCCAGTCACCAATCAGCAGCGTCCGTACTCATAACTAGAGAGCCTTAAAAGAAAAGCTGTGCACAATTCATGTGGCCAAATATATTCTTTTTAAAATACTGAGTAAAAAATTCACATAACATAAAATTAACCATTTTAAGATGTATTCTTCTGTGATATTTAGCACATGAACAATGATGTCATCTCTGTCTATTCCCAGCACATTTTCATTACCCTAAAAGAGTGTCCTGTACCCTCTAAGCAATCATTCCTCATTTTCCTCTCTCCCTAGACGCTGATAGAAAGAAGAAGAGTGTTAGTCACTCAGTTGTGTCTGACCCTTTGCAACCCCATGGACTGTAGCCTGCCAGGCTCCTCTGTCCATGGGATTTCCCAGGTTAGAATACTAGAGTGGGTTTTCATTTCTTTCTCCAGGGGATCTTCCTGACCCAGGGATCGAACCTGGGTCTCCTACATTGCAGGCAGATTCTTTACCATCTGAACCACCAGGGAAGCCCGGACTCTGATAACCACTAGTCTACTTTCTGTCTCTGGATTTCCCCATTCTACAGGCCTATATAAGGGACTCATAGAAGAAGTGACTTGTGTTTAGTTTCTTTGCTGTAGCCTAGTATTCTTTCTAGTTCATCTGTCACGCGATATTATCAGCACTCCATTCCTATTCAGTTCGGTTCAGTTGCTCAGTCATGTCCGACTCTTTGCGACCCCATGAACCGCAGCACACCAGGCCTACCTGTCCATCACCAACTCCCAGAGTTTACCCAAACTCGTGTCCATTGAGTTGGTGATGCCATCCCACCATTTCATCCTTTGTCATCCCCTTTTCCTCCTGCCTTCAATCTTTCCCAACATAAGGGTCTTTTCAAATGAGTCAGGTCTATGCGTCAGGTGGCCAAAATATTGGAGTTTCAGCTTCAGCATCAGTCCTTCCAGTGAACACTCAAGACTGATTTCCTTTAGGATGGACTGGTTGGATCTCCTTTTCACAGCTGAATGATATTCTATTTCTGACTGTATTCTTTAGATATGTTTGAAAATTAACTCCTCCCTGTTGAACTGTTTCACAGTGATATTTCAGGGACGGAAATAGTTTAAAGACTCAACTTAAACTCAATTTATGTTAGCATACTTCTCCATAGTAGAGAAAAGTATTGTATTTTGCCCCCATAAATAGAGCATTTGAAACCTTTGACAGGCATTGACTGTTCTCTGGTTCTAAGAACTCGGTGATGGCAGCCAGCAAGGCTTCCGTCGGCACTGTGGGCAGACTGACTGCTGCCCCTGCGCACCCTATTGAAAACTGTGTGTTGGGGTGATGGGGGCTGCCTCCACTGGTCCCAGGTAGAAATCCCAGGTGTACAGTCTGCGAAGAGCACACAGGGTTTGCTTCCATTGTTCATCTTTGAACTGCATTGCCAGTTCTCAAATATCCAAGAAGCTTGGAAAATAAGAAATCCCTGGTGTACAGTCTGCGAAGAGCACACAGGGTTTGCTTCCATTGTTCATCTTCGAACTGCATCGCCAGTTCTCAAATATCCAAGAAGCTTGGAAAATAAGATTTTTCCCTTTGCTAGTATCAGTGTTGGCATACTGCAGACACCAGAGCTTATTGCCCTGGGAGATAGTCGTTGTCCAATGGGGGTGATGGGTCAAAATAAAGTGCTTTTCTATCTGCTGTTCAATGGGATATATAAGATACTAGTGCAATATTTGTTCTGATGTTGATGACTCGTAGTGTTTGACAGAGAAACTGCTGTACCTCTTTTTTATTTTCCTGGCTCACGCATCACTGTTTCCAGGCCACATGGCTTCAGCCTCATCTTTCCAGTACTGAGTGACCTCTTTTATTTGGCAGCATGATAGGCAAGCCGGCAGGAAGCCTTAAGACAGACCTTCACGTTGAGACTAGTGACATTCTGGTAAAGTTGGGTCCAGCCTTTCATGCTGTGCCTGCTCCTGGCAGAGTGTGGTGGCCAGTGTCCCCGGGGGAACGGGTGCCCCCACATCCACGCTTCACTGCTGAGCCCTGTGCCACAGAGAAGCGCCCTGATCCATCACAGTGAGGGGCAGACAAGACCAAAGCTCAGGTGACCCCGGTCGTACTTCCTGATGGAAACAAATTTCAACTATATTTCACATAACAAAAACTTTTTTTCCCTTCACAGAAGATGATTTTCAAAACAACACAGAAGAAGCCAGGGGAAAAAAAGTGTTTTGAACATTTCTGATTCACAGATGGCCTGAGACTTTACTAGAGGTGTTAGGGTTTGACTGTCCCCAAGTTAAGAGTCTCTAATAAAGAGTTTCGAAGGAATATTCATTGAACTCATGCCTCTGTCATTCAAGGGGGATGAATAACAGATTCAGTTTTTAAAAATAAGATAGGCAGTGCTTGAAACTCATCTTCAGAACACTGTAGGTCTCAAATCACCTGTGAAATGAACGGAATTAAGAAGTTTGGCAAGAATGGAGTTCTGTCCAAAAGATCTAAAATAATTCTAGTTCAACCCATTTTCTCCTAAAGGGACCTTTTTTCAGATTGAGGTGATTAGTTTGAAAACAAATGGAGTAGCCAGACTGCATATTCTAGTAAGGCTGTAGAAAGGTTAGAAGTTAAAAGCTAAACTGGTCCAGTGTATCATCCTTTCTTGCAGATGCCAGACCAAAGGCAGTGGTGGCCTAGCAGTACAGTCATTGTCATTTGTTGAGACTAGAATTTTCCTTCGGGTATTTTATAATTTTTTTAAATATAAAGTTTCTTTCCAAGGGTTTTGTACTCAGTTTGTTTCATAACAGATGCATTCCATTGGAAGTTACCTTGCCAACTTTGCTAGGACTTTTTAGCTTCCCCATCATTTTTTAATAAACCAAGAGATCAAATGAACACTCCCCCAGTTTCTCAGATATTGGGCAGTTACGCCTGGTTTCAGTCCATCTAAAACAGATACTCATTTACAACAGAGAACAGAGAGTGTTCCCTCTCCAGAGAACACTTTGAGCCCAGGGCTATTCTCCAGTCTATGAAGGTTGCTTGTGGATGCTTCATTTCCTAATTGCACCCTTACAATAATAATGTATATGGTCTAACTAGGGACAGAAGCATTGAGGTCAAAGAAGATTAATAGGAGGGTGACTGTAGACAGCATACCACTTGCAAAAGTTCACAACATCAAATGGACAGGACTGGACACATGCAAAAGGCACATTAAAGGCATTCCGTCCGTGAGCAGAGTGTGAGTCAGTTCAGACTGTGGCAACAAAGGACCACAGACTGGATGGCTTAAATAGCAGCAGTATACTCCCTCACGATTCGGGAGCCTGGAAGTCCAAGACCAGGCACTAGCAGGTTTATTTTTATTGCTGAACTGAACTCAGGTCCACCCCCCCAACCACAGAGCAGAGCCAGTCTACTGACACTGGGTTGTGGTGAGGGAAAGTGCAGCGTTTATTGCTAGAAACTGTGCCAGACAATTCACACATACTATCTCATTCAGATCTTAAAATAGGCCTACCAGTTTTTATTTCCACAGAAAAAAATTCTGTAAGACAAGCAATATTTGGGAATTCCCTGGGAATCCAGTGCTTAGGACACTGTGCTCCCACTGCAGGAGGCCCAGGTTCAGTCCCTGATGAGTGAGACAAAGATCCTGCAAAGCCGCAAGGTGCAGCCAGAAATGGCCTCCTGCTTTTAGTGGAAAGAAACTGCAAAGTGAGGTAATAGTCATAAGCCACACTCAGTTAGACTCTGAACTCCAGTTTTACCAGCACTATACTCATAATGTCCTAGGTTTATCAGGAATTACCTGTACGAAGAAAGAGTTACTCAGAAGAAGATTTTTCTAGCTAGAACAAGAATCAGAGAAGCCGTGTTATGTTCAGTTGAGTCTTGGGAAAGGAAAGCTTCTCAGCAGACATGAGCTAAAGTATTAGTCGCTCAGTCGTGTCCAACTCTTTGCAACCCTAGGGACTGTAGCCCACTGGCCCCTCTGTCCATGGGCATTCTCCAGGCAAGAATACTGGAGTGGGTTGCGATGCCCTCCTTCAGGGGAATCTTACCAACCCATGG
>SJYW01057131.1:214266-233067 GCA_006410735.1 Raphicerus campestris | reverse complement strand
GTCTCCCACATTGCAGGCGGATTCTTTACCAGCTGAGCCACAAGGGAATTCCAAGAATACTGGCGTGGGTAGCCTATCCTTTCTCCAGCATTTTTTTTCATAGAAGAGAAGTATTATCTTTGCAAAGAGTTGTCCTTTTTTTCTTTCCTTTTTGGAATGTCAAAATTAATGAAACTAGAAAGGTAAAAAATTGTGCAAATGAAACAAAAGACATGATTTTAGCTTAAAAGTTTATATTGAAGTGAAGTGAAGTCGCTCAGTCGTGTCTGACTCTTTGCGGCCCCATGGACTGTAGTCCTCTAGGCTCCTCCATGCATGGGATTTTCCAGGCAAGAATACAGGAGTGGGTTGCCATTTATATTGAGAAGCCAGCTATTCTTTAGCTTGGATAAGTAGTTAAAATTGTGGAATAGGAACGCATTGTAACCTCTTCTCTGCTGCTGCTGCTGCTAAGTCACTTCAGTCGTGTCCAACTCTGTGCGACCCCATAGACGGCAGCCCACTAGGCTCCCCCGTCCCTGGGATTCTCCAGGCAAGAACACTGGAGTGGGTAACCTCTTCTCTGACACTCAGTCAATTCAATTTTTTAATGTTAGTGGCAAAATGCACTGCCTTACCTAGGCATGAGGTAGCAGATACAGTCAGAGTAGCCAGGACTTTGCCAGACTCCGGTCAACAAGCTGACTTGCCAAGAGTGTTCAAATTAAATTCATGCCAAGACACTTCCCTCTGTTTCCCTGATCAACGAGGTCATCTCTGCAAGTTGAACATTAGTGATTCTGTCGGCAAGAAAAAGAGTATGAACCTCTGTCTAAATTTCAGCGATGTCTGGGCAGAAATGTTTTCAGATGAATTTCTTGAGGTCTCCAGGACCCCTTAAATTTCTCCATTGGGTTTGAGGTTAGTGGAATCTCTTTCTTTGGTGCTAAAACTTTTCCTAGTTAGTGCTTTTTGCCCCCTGCCCGCATGGAGTCGTGTATAGCTCAGCCAAAAGGATTATAGAGTCTTTTCTTTTTTTTTCTTTACAGAATTGAGTGTCTTCTGTGTACCAGACTGTAGCTTTTGGGGGTTTTTACTGTCTGTCAGAGAAGACGCAAAAAAGAGAACAAGCCAGTCACCAATCAGCAGCGTCCGTACTCATAACTAGAGAGCCTTAAAAGAAAAGCTGTGCACAATTCATGTGGCCAAATATATTCTTTTTAAAATACTGAGTAAAAAATTCACATAACATAAAATTAACCATTTTAAGATGTATTCTTCTGTGATATTTAGCACATGAACAATGATGTCATCTCTGTCTATTCCCAGCACATTTTCATTACCCTAAAAGAGTGTCCTGTACCCTCTAAGCAATCATTCCTCATTTTCCTCTCTCCCTAGACGCTGATAGAAAGAAGAAGAGTGTTAGTCACTCAGTTGTGTCTGACCCTTTGCAACCCCATGGACTGTAGCCTGCCAGGCTCCTCTGTCCATGGGATTTCCCAGGTTAGAATACTAGAGTGGGTTTTCATTTCTTTCTCCAGGGGATCTTCCTGACCCAGGGATCGAACCTGGGTCTCCTACATTGCAGGCAGATTCTTTACCATCTGAACCACCAGGGAAGCCCGGACTCTGATAACCACTAGTCTACTTTCTGTCTCTGGATTTCCCCATTCTACAGGCCTATATAAGGGACTCATAGAAGAAGTGACTTGTGTTTAGTTTCTTTCCTGTAGCCTAGTATTCTTTCTAGTTCATCTGTCACGCGATATTATCAGCACTCCATTCCTATTCAGTTCGGTTCAGTTGCTCAGTCATGTCCGACTCTTTGCGACCCCATGAACCGCAGCACACCAGGCCTACCTGTCCATCACCAACTCCCAGAGTTTACCCAAACTCGTGTCCATTGAGTTGGTGATGCCATCCCACCATTTCATCCTTTGTCATCCCCTTTTCCTCCTGCCTTCAATCTTTCCCAACATAAGGGTCTTTTCAAATGAGTCAGGTCTATGCGTCAGGTGGCCAAAATATTGGAGTTTCAGCTTCAGCATCAGTCCTTCCAGTGAACACTCAAGACTGATTTCCTTTAGGATGGACTGGTTGGATCTCCTTTTCACAGCTGAATGATATTCTATTTCTGACTGTATTCTTTAGATATGTTTGAAAATTAACTCCTCCCTGTTGAACTGTTTCACAGTGATATTTCAGGGACGGAAATAGTTTAAAGACTCAACTTAAACTCAATTTATGTTAGCATACTTCTCCATAGTAGAGAAAAGTATTGTATTTTGCCCCCATAAATAGAGCATTTGAAACCTTTGACAGGCATTGACTGTTCTCTGGTTCTAAGAACTCGGTGATGGCAGCCAGCAAGGCTTCCGTCGGCACTGTGGGCAGACTGACTGCTGCCCCTGCGCACCCTATTGAAAACTGTGTGTTGGGGTGATGGGGGCTGCCTCCACTGGTCCCAGGTAGAAATCCCAGGTGTACAGTCTGCGAAGAGCACACAGGGTTTGCTTCCATTGTTCATCTTTGAACTGCATTGCCAGTTCTCAAATATCCAAGAAGCTTGGAAAATAAGAAATCCCTGGTGTACAGTCTGCGAAGAGCACACAGGGTTTGCTTCCATTGTTCATCTTCGAACTGCATCACCAGTTCTCAAATATCCAAGAAGCTTGGAAAATAAGATTTTTCCCTTTGCTAGTATCAGTGTTGGCATACTGCAGACACCAGAGCTTATTGCCCTGGGAGATAGTCGTTGTCCAATGGGGGTGATGGGTCAAAATAAAGTGCTTTTCTATCTGCTGTTCAATGGGATATATAAGATACTAGTGCAATATTTGTTCTGATGTTGATGACTCGTAGTGTTTGACAGAGAAACTGCTGTACCTCTTTTTTATTTTCCTGGCTCACGCATCACTGTTTCCAGGCCACATGGCTTCAGCCTCATCTTTCCAGTACTGAGTGACCTCTTTTATTTGGCAGCATGATAGGCAAGCCGGCAGGAAGCCTTAAGACAGACCTTCACGTTGAGACTAGTGACATTCTGGTAAAGTTGGGTCCAGCCTTTCATGCTGTGCCTGCTCCTGGCAGAGTGTGGTGGCCAGTGTCCCCGGGGGAACGGGTGCCCCCACATCCACGCTTCACTGCTGAGCCCTGTGCCACAGAGAAGCGCCCTGATCCATCACAGTGAGGGGCAGACAAGACCAAAGCTCAGGTGACCCCGGTCGTACTTCCTGATGGAAACAAATTTCAACTATATTTCACATAACAAAAACTTTTTTTCCCTTCACAGAAGATGATTTTCAAAACAACACAGAAGAAGCCAGGGGAAAAAAAGTGTTTTGAACATTTCTGATTCACAGATGGCCTGAGACTTTACTAGAGGTGTTAGGGTTTGACTGTCCCCAAGTTAAGAGTCTCTAATAAAGAGTTTCGAAGGAATATTCATTGAACTCATGCCTCTGTCATTCAAGGGGGATGAATAACAGATTCAGTTTTTAAAAATAAGATAGGCAGTGCTTGAAACTCATCTTCAGAACACTGTAGGTCTCAAATCACCTGTGAAATGAACGGAATTAAGAAGTTTGGCAAGAATGGAGTTCTGTCCAAAAGATCTAAAATAATTCTAGTTCAACCCATTTTCTCCTAAAGGGACCTTTTTTCAGATTGAGGTGATTAGTTTGAAAACAAATGGAGTAGCCAGACTGCATATTCTAGTAAGGCTGTAGAAAGGTTAGAAGTTAAAAGCTAAACTGGTCCAGTGTATCATCCTTTCTTGCAGATGCCAGACCAAAGGCAGTGGTGGCCTAGCAGTACAGTCATTGTCATTTGTTGAGACTAGAATTTTCCTTCGGGTATTTTATAATTTTTTTAAATATAAAGTTTCTTTCCAAGGGTTTTGTACTCAGTTTGTTTCATAACAGATGCATTCCATTGGAAGTTACCTTGCCAACTTTGCTAGGACTTTTTAGCTTCCCCATCATTTTTTAATAAACCAAGAGATCAAATGAACACTCCCCCAGTTTCTCAGATATTGGGCAGTTACGCCTGGTTTCAGTCCATCTAAAACAGATACTCATTTACAACAGAGAACAGAGAGTGTTCCCTCTCCAGAGAACACTTTGAGCCCAGGGCTATTCTCCAGTCTCTGAAGGTTGCTTGTGGATGCTTCATTTCCTAATTGCACCCTTACAATAATAATGTATATGGTCTAACTAGGGACAGAAGCATTGAGGTCAAAGAAGATTAATAGGAGGGTGACTGTAGACAGCATACCACTTGCAAAAGTTCACAACATCAAATGGACAGGACTGGACACATGCAAAAGGCACATTAAAGGCATTCTGTCCGTGAGCAGAGTGTGAGTCAGTTCAGACTGTGGCAACAAAGGACCACAGACTGGATGGCTTAAATAGCAGCAGTATACTCCCTCACGATTCGGGAGCCTGGAAGTCCAAGACCAGGCACTAGCAGGTTTATTTTTATTGCTGAACTGAACTCAGGTCCACCCCCCCAACCACAGAGCAGAGCCAGTCAACTAACACCGGGTTGTGGTGAGGGAAAGTGCAGCGTTTATTGCTAGAAACTGTGCCAGACAATTCACACATACTATCTCACTCAGATCTTAAAATAGGCCTACCAGTTTTTATTTCCACAGAAAAAAATTCTGTAAGACAAGCAATATTTGGGAATTCCCTGGGAATCCAGTGCTTAGGACACTGTGCTCCCACTGCAGGAGGCCCAGGTTCAGTCCCTGATGAGTGAGACAAAGATCCTGCAAAGCCGCAAGGTGCAGCCAGAAATGGCCTCCTGCTTTTAGTGGAAAGAAACTGCAAAGTAAGGTAATAGTCATAAGCCACACTCAGTTTGACTCTGAAATCCAGTTTTACCAACACTATACTCATAATGTCCTAGGTTTATCAGGAATTACCTGTACGAAGAAAGAGTTACTCAGAAGAAGATTTTTCTAGCTAGAACAAGAATCAGAGAAGCCGTGTTATGTTCAGTTGAGTCTTGGGAAAGGAAAGCTTCTCAGCAGACATGAGCTAAAGTATTAGTCGCTCAGTCGTGTCCAACTCTTTGCAACCCTAGGGACTGTAGCCCACTGGCCCCTCTGTCCATGGGCATTCTCCAGGCAAGAATACTGGAGTGGGTTGCGATGCCCTCCTTCAGGGGAATCTTACCAACCCATGGACTGAACCCAGGTTTCCTGCACTGCAGGCAAATTCTTTACCAACTGAGCCACCAGGGGACATGAGGTGATCCCTTCTATAAACAGAGCTTTGTCTCCCTGCCAGAGTCCATGCATTGAAACCTAATTCCCAATGTGATGGTGTTTGGAAGTGGAGCTTTTTGGAATTGACAGGCTCAGCGATAAAGAATCCACCTGCCAATGTGGGAAACATGGGTTCAGTCCCTGGGTCAGAAAGATCCCCTGGAGAAGGAAATGGCAACCCACTCCAGTATTCTTGCCTGGAAAATCCCATGGACGGAGGAGCCTGGTAGCTCATGGGGTCGCAAAAAGTCGGACAGGACTGAGCAACTTCACTTTCTTTCCAATACCAAATACCAAAGTTCAGCAATGCAAAGCAGCAATTACTTTTGCAACAATCTAATACACTTAAATACATACAATCTTCTGGGAGTCCCACAGGAGAAGAGACATACAGAAAATATCTGAATAAATAATGATTGAAAACTTCCAAATCTGATCAAAGACATGAATTCAAACATCTAAGAAGCTCAAAGAACCAAGTAAGATGAACTCAAAAAAGCTCAAAAGAGAAAGATAAGGGAGAATCTTAAAAGCAATGAGAAACAAAATCATTAATATAAGAGGTCATCACTAAAATTAAGTAGATTTCTCATCAGAAACTTTGGAGGCCAGAAGACAATGGACTGACATGTCCAAAGTGTTGAAAGAAAAAACTGCCAACAAAGACTGCTATATCCAGTAAAACTGTCCTTCCTAAGTGAAGGAGAAATTAATACATTCCTGGTAAACAAAAGCTGAGAGAGATCATGACACTAGATCTTCCATGCAAGAAATGCTCAAGGGAGTCTTAAAAGGTAAAAGGAAAGGACACTAGATAGTATCTTGAAGCTGTGTGGAAGAATAAAGAGCTCAATATACTTAAATGCATGGTCAATTATAATGGCTAATATAAACAACTGTACTTTTTATTTGCAACATGATTTAGGAGACTATGACATTTAAAGAAAAAAATTATAGGTGTAAAAGTTGGTATCACTGCAGTGTTGGTGTATAACTCCAAATCTCGAGAGCCCCTTGGACAGCAAGGAGATCAAACCAGTCAATCCTAAAAGAATCAATCCTGAATATTCACTGGAATATTCACTGATGCTGAAGCTGAAACTACAGTCTTTTGGCCACCTGATGTGAAGAGCTGACCCACTGGAAAACTCTGATGCTGGGAAAGATTGAGGGCAGAAGGAGAAGGGTGCAACAGAGGATGAGATGGTTGGATGGCATCATCAACTCAATGACATGAGTTTGAGCAGACTCCAGAAATAGTGAAGGATAGGGAAGCCTGGCATGCTGCAGTCCATAGTCACAGAGTCAGATATGACTGAGTGGCTGAACAATGACAACAACAAGGAGCTCCTTGTTTCAAGGAGCAAGCATCTTTTAATTTCTTGTCTGCAGTCATCATCTGCCGTGATTTTACAGCCCAAGAAAATGAAGTCTCTCACTATTTACACTGTTTCCCCAACTATTTGCCACAAAGTGATGGGACTGGATGCCATTATCTTTCTCTTTGAATGTTAAGTTTTAAGCCAGCCTTTCACTCTCATCTTTTACTTTCATTAAGAGGCTCTTTAGTTCTTCTTCACTTTCTGCCATACAGGTGGTGTCATCTGCATATCTGAGGTTATTGATATTTCTCCTGGCAATCTTGATTCCAGCTTGTGCTTCATCTAGCTTGGTATTTCACATGATATACTCTACATATATAAGTAAAATAAGCAGGGTGACACTATACAGCCTTGACATACTCCTTTCCCTGTTCAGAACCAGTCTGTTGTTCCATGTCCAGTTCTGTTGCTTCTTGACCTGCATAGAGATTTCTCAGGAGACAGGTAAGGTGGCCTGGTATTTCCATCTCTTGAAGAATTTTCCAAAGTTTGTTGTGACCAATACAGTCAATTATTTAGCATAGTCAGTGAAGCAGAAGTAGATTTTTTCTGGAATTCTCTTGCTTTTTCTATGATCCAATGGAAGTTGGCAAGTTCAACTTTGGTTCCTCAGCCTTTTCTAAATCCAGCTTTTACATCTAGAAGTTCTTGTTTCATGTACTACTGAAGGCTAGCTTGAAGAATTTTGAGCATTACCTTGCTAGCAGGTAAAATGAGCACAGTTGTATGGTAGTTTGAACAGTTTTTGGCATTGCTCTTTCCAAGATGGCAGACAAGTCAACTTCAACTAAACTTTGATCCTCAGTATATGCTCATTGTAACATAGTTAAAATGTTATCACTCAGTCGTATCTGACTCTTAATGATCCCATGGACTGCAGCCCNATGTTGAATGGTCTGTTTCTCCAGCTTTCTCTAACCTCTCTTCCTAAGACCAAGATTTTCCTGTTTCACAGTTTGTCCAGATCTCTCCAACGGGTCTGAGAAGAAACTACAGTTGACCCTTGAACAGTGCAGGTTTGAACTGCAAGAGTTCACTTATACACAGCTATTTTTCAATAGTAAATACTGTTGGTGGTTGGTTGTTGGTGGAATCCGGGGATGCAGAGAAACCATGGACACAGAGCCAGCTATAAGTTACAGGGGGTGGGGCTGAAAGTATTAGTCGCTCAGTCGTGTCCAACTCTTTGCAACCCTAGGGACTGTAGCCCACTGGCCCCTCTGTCCATGGCCATTCTCCAGGCAAGAATACTGGAGTGGGTTGCGATGCCCTCCAGGGGAATCTTACCAACCCATGGACTGAGCCCAGGTTTCCTGCACTGCAGGCAGATTCTTTACCAACTGAGCCACCAGGGGACATGAGGTGATCCCTTCTATAAACAGAGCTTTGTCTCCCTGCCAGAGTCCATGCATTGAAACCTAATTCCCAATGTGATGGTGTTTGGAAGTGGAGCTTTTTGGAATTGACAGGCTCAGCGATAAAGAATCCACCTGCCAATGTGGGAAACATGGGTTCAGTCCCTGGGTCAGAAAGATCCCCTGGAGAAGGAAATGGCAACCCACTCCAGTATTCTTGCCTGGAAAATCCCAAGGACAGAGGAGCCTGGCGGGCTACAGTCCATGGGGTCACAAAGAATCAGACATGATTTACTGTCTGAACAGCTAACAGCAAAGAACATGAATGGGATCAGCACCCTTATAAATGGGACCCCAAAGGGATCCCTTGCCCCTTCTACCATATGAAGACACAGCAGAAAGATGGCCATCTGTGTACTAGGAAATGGGTCTCACCGGAGCCTCACATCTGCCTGTGCCTTGATCTTGGATTTGCAGCCTCCAGAAGAGTGAGAAGTCATTGTCTATTGTTAATGAACCACAAGTCTGTAGTATTCTGTTACAGCAGCCCTAAGGGTCCAAGATAGTCCCATTAGAAAGCCTGCTCCTGTATCGCAGAAGGCTGTCTTGTGTTGATGCTTCTCCAAGTGTGGTTCCTGGGAGCTCTTTAGAAATGTAAGCCCCAACCCAGCCCCAAGTCAGAAACTCTGGAGGTGGGGCCCGGCACGCTGGGTTTTAACAGGTCCTCCAGATGAGTTTGGATGCTTCTTACTTGAGAATCACTGCTCATGCTATCTTAGTGGAGAACGCTGCCTTCGATGAGCTGCTGCCCCTCCATGTTAATCAACCAACCACTGACTGCAGTTTAGGCGCTCACACTGCAGTTAGGAGGCATGATGGCTCCCTTTATATTTCCGATTCTGAATTCATAAGATAGCTTATGCCTCGGTTTCTTATGAGCTTGACAGGGAATCAGTCCAGTTGAGAATGATTGAATGATCCATTCTAAGCTAATAGAGGAAATCTGATTTCTAAGCCTCTGTATCAGAGGCCTAGAGCCTGATTCAGGGCAGGTTAACTAAGATAGATGCCATGGAGTAAGGCTGCTTGATGGCAAGCATCCCGTCCCATCTTCTTGGGACTCACTCTTTCTAGTGTTTGCAACTCAGAGCAAAAGAATCGCAGGTCAGTAAGGAATAGCTGAGATTCAGTACTCCTGGTGTCCCGATTATAGACACAAGTGAAATATTTCTAGTGTTACTTCCCAGCTACTGTGTAGCGTCATTTAACAGTAATGGTAAAAGTTAAGTGTGCCTTTTTCAATTCGATTACTCAGCTGCCACTTAGAAATTCGTCCTTAGGGAAGAGATCTCAACTTCTGTGACTAAAGCTTTCGGTGGTTACTTTTGGCATTTCTGGTCCTCCAGAGTCTAAATCAGCTGAGTGGTGACAATTTGTAAATTTAGGAGAGTTTTATGTTGATCGGTATGAATATTAGCATTTCAGATAATATGCACTGGTATGTGGGTGACGGATAGAGGCTTCCACGAAATTATCATGGAGTCATTGCAACCAGGCAGAGTTATCTGTCATATACAGATAACCAGTCACGCTGTTGGGGATAATTAGAGAAAAAGGAACAAATCTGAGAAAACGAGAGGGAGGTAGAGCAGGTGGCCGAGTCTGTGATTTGTCCCTGCAGCCTTGAGAAGGTTCGAGAAACTAAGGGGAAGCCTCCCCGGGGCCTTCAGGTTGTATTTATATCTGGGCTTATCATTCTCGGGGACAGGGGAGCTGAGCCCTGGGTAAGAGGGGCTGGCAGGGCCAGGTTGGGGGTACTTGGAGATACTGTGGCGATGTCAAGGGCAGAGTTTGTGTGTTATGGAAGGAGGTTGGGAGTTTTCCCCCTGTTTCAGCTGAACTAAGCATGTAAAAGGAAGAAGTGACCTGAAGTTCTTTCTGTCTTAAACATCCTTCATGTACTGATGAACCTGTTTGCAGGGCAGCAGTGGAGATTCAGGCATAGGGAACAGTCTTGTGGGCACAATGGGGGAAGGAGAGGAGGGGACGAGTGGAGAGAGTAGCATGGAGACAGCTTGCATTACCAAGTGGAAGACAGGGAGCCAGGGGGGGTTGCTGTGTGCCCTGGAGGGCTCAGCCTGTGCTTCAGACAGCCTGGAGGGGTGCAGTGCGGTGGGAGGGAGGCTCAGGATGGAGGGGACTTGGCAACAGCCTGGAGGGGTGCAATGCGGTGGGAGGGAGGCTCAGGATGGAGGGGACGCGTGTATACCTGTGGCTGATTTGTGTTGATGCAACGCAGAAACCAATACAGTACTGTAAAGCAGTTATCCTCCAATTAAAAAGAAAGAAATTAGAAAAAACATCCAGAAAGAGTGAAAACAAAGAAGTTTATTTAGAGTGAGTTAAGGATGGCAAATGGCAAAAACGTCATGGATTTTACACTGACATCGTGTTTTACCCAGTGGAAAAGCATTTATAAACATAGATGTGTATGTTTATATTTTTATAGATGTTTGTGAGAAGATTTTCAAGCAAACTGTTACCAGGACGTCTGGGGAGTGGGACTGGAGGTTGTTGGGGGATGTGGATTGTTAGCCCATTCTGCACACCTCTTACATTGTAGGACTTGTGCAGCCAGCCTGTAACCGTTGTTAAGTCCATAAAATACATCTTAAATTTTATAAGAGCTTTCAGGTTTCACTCAGTCCTCAGTTCTCATTTTCTAGTAAATCTCAAGTTCTTCAAATATGAATTCTCCTGCTGGAATTCAGAAACACAGACCTGGGAATTCCCTGGCAGTCCAGTGCTTAGAATTCTAAGCCGTCCCTGCTAAGGACCCTGGTTCAATCCCCAGTCAGGGAAATAAAAATCCCAGAAGCCTTGAGGCATGGCCAAAAAAAAGCAAAGACCCAAAGTCTAGGGAAAGACGGTGGCAGTCGGATCAGCATAGGCAGGGCAACGTTTCCAGTCTGGAGAAACCTCAGGAGAATTGAGCGGAAGGCCAAGTTATTAGACCGAACAATTTTATCAGAGAAATGCTGAGTGAATTTCTGTGAGGGATTAACAAGCTCCATGTTTGTAAGATGTGTGCTCTTTGAGAGAGATTCAGATCCTTAGTGAGTGCAGGTCACTCAGTCATGTCTGACCCCATGGACTCTAGCCACCAGGCTCCTCTAGGTGGAGATTCCCCAGGCAAGTATACTGGTGTGGGTAGCCATTCCCTTCTCCAGAGGATCTTCCTGACTCAGGGATCGAAGCAGGGTCTGCAGGCAGGTTCTTTACCATCCGAACCACTGTGTTTCCACTAATTGTAGAAGACCTACCCAGAGGAGCTTCCAGTGTCTTCCCAGGGAAGAGCCCAAGAATTCTGGCATCTGAATTTTGACTTGAGATACTGTGATTTATAGTAAAAAAAAAATTGTATGTTTGGTCTTTGTCCCATTTCTGGCACAGAACTCCTGAAACCCTTGGAATCTTACTGAGTGAAATGAGTGCTAAGAGGACTGTCTCTGTTATTTATAACCAGTCCCTCTCAGCCACACCAGAGCTTAGTGAGATGACCTTCAGGAAGCCCTTGAGACTGAGTCTGCTTCCCAGGGAACCAGCCAGGTGACTGAAGGATGGGAATTTTAAGCCCCGCTCCCCAACACACACACACACACACACACACACACACACACACTCTCTCTCTCTCTCTCTCTCTCTCTCTCTTTCTCTCTCTCTCTCTCTCAGCTGGGGCAGGTTAGAAAGCCTCCAGCTTGGTGAACAGGTGGGGTGCTGGGAGGGACACACCTGGAGAGACAGGACTTTCTGCGGGTGACAGGCCTGGACTTGTGCTTGCCATCTGACATGGAGGACAGTCCTGGGAGATGAAGCCCGTAACCTGTGGGACCACAGCATCGGATCTGCACGGAGCTGTGGAAGCCCCAGCTCACATTCAGAGGAAGGTAGAGATGTGCTCTCTGTGGGGAGATGCCTACACATTTGGTGACCAGAAATACTCTGAGCTGAGCATGAAAAAGAAATGGGTGATTCCTCTTCTACTTAATTTCTCTTCTATCTGTAGACATGTATTAATAATAATAATAAACATAAGAGTAGCAGTGGTGGCTATTAAATATGAATATGCCCTTTACCATGTTGGCGCGTTCCTCATAGAAGAATTCACTGAATCCTCACAGCAGCCTTTTGGAAGAGTTTGAGCGGGGTAGATGTTAACTCTGCTCTGAATGTTGCTGGGATTCTCCTGTGAAGCCATCTGGCCCTGGACTTTTGGGAGTTCTTAAACTGTGCTTCAGTTTCATTGCTTGTGATTGATCTGTTCTTATTTCCTGGTTCACTCTTATCCTTCTAAGAATTTGTCCATTTCCTCTAGGTTGCCCGTTTTATTGGCATGTCATTGTTCATCCTCTTATGATCCTTTGTGTCTTGAGGGATCGGTTATAACTTTTTTTTTTNGAAGCCCTTGAGACTGAGAGTCTGCTTCCCAGGGAACCAGCCAGGTGACTGAAGGATGGGAATTTTAAGCCCCGCTCCCCAACACACACACACACACACACACACACACACACACACACTCTCTCTCTCTCTCTCTCTTTCTCTCTCTCTCTCTCTCAGCTGGGGCAGGTTAGAAAGCCTCCAGCTTGGTGAACAGGTGGGGTGCTGGGAGGGACACACCTGGAGAGACAGGACTTTCTGCGGGTGACAGGCCTGGACTTGTGCTTGCCATCTGACATGGAGGACAGTCCTGGGAGATGAAGCCCGTAACCTGTGGGACCACAGCATCGGATCTGCACGGAGCTGTGGAAGCCCCAGCTCACATTCAGAGGAAGGTAGAGATGTGCTCTCTGTGGGGAGATGCCTACACATTTGGTGACCAGAAATACTCTGAGCTGAGCATGAAAAAGAAATGGGTGATTCCTCTTCTACTTAATTTCTCTTCTATCTGTAGACATGTATTAATAATAATAATAAACATAAGAGTAGCAGTGGTGGCTATTAAATATGAATATGCCCTTTACCATGTTGGCGCGTTCCTCATAGAAGAATTCACTGAATCCTCACAGCAGCCTTTTGGAAGAGTTTGAGCGGGGTAGATGTTAACTCTGCTCTGAATGTTGCTGGGATTCTCCTGTGAAGCCATCTGGCCCTGGACTTTTGGGAGTTCTTAAACTGTGCTTCAGTTTCATTGCTTGTGATTGATCTGTTCTTATTTCCTGGTTCACTCTTATCCTTCTAAGAATTTGTCCATTTCCTCTAGGTTGCCCGTTTTATTGGCATGTCATTGTTCATCCTCTTATGATCCTTTGTGTCTTGAGGGATCGGTTATAACTTTTTTTTTTTCATTTCTGATTTTATTGATTCGGAAAGAAAGGGAAGTCACTTACTCATGTCCAACTCTTTGCGACCCTATGGGCTGTAGCCTACCAGGTTCCTCCATCTATGGAATTTTCCAGGCAAGAGTACTGGAGTGGGTTGCCATTTCCGTCTCCAGGGGATCTTCCCAGCCCAGGGATCGAACCCAGGTCTCTCGCATTGCAGGCAGACGCTTTACCATCTGAGCCACCAGGGAAGCCCAAGAGAGTCTCAGGTGGGTTGTAAATAACACACCACCCTACCTCCCCGCTGGAGCCGGGAGAGGTGATTTGGACCCTCTCCCTTTTTTCTTGAGTCGAGGCTAGAGGTTCATCCGTTTTACCTACCCTTTCAGAGAACCAGCTTCTAGTTTTATTGGTCTTTTCTCTTCTTGGTTTCTAGCCTGTGTTTCTTTTATTTCTGCTCTGGGCTCTCTGGTTTCTCTCCTTCTACCAGCTTGGGTTTGTTTGCTCTCCTTTCTCTTGTTCCTCTAGGTGCAAGGTTGAGATTCCTCATTCCCCTAGGTAAGCTTGCGCTGCTATAAACTTCCCTCTTAGAACTGCTGTTGCTCCATCCCACAGGTTTTGAATCATCATGTTTTCGTTTTCATTTGACTCTAGGTATTTTTAAAATTTCCTCTCTGATTTCTTCGGTGATCCATTGGTGGTTTCTCACAGCTTTTTGAAGTAGGCACTATTATGAGCCATAGTTTATAAATAAGGAATCTAAGATGTAAGCACAGGTGGCCGCGACCAGCTGGTGCACTAAGCGCGCGCGGCCGAGAGGAGCTACCCCATGTCCGAAGTCAGGGGCGGCGGCTGGGAAGAGATGCCCTGGGACGGAGGTCAGGGGCAGCGTTGGAGAGGATCAACCCCACGTCCAAGGAGTGGTGGCTGCCTGGGTGCAGTAGGGCCTAGAGGGGCCATCCCACGTTGAAGGTCAGGAAGGGTGGCAGTGAGGAGACACCCCTCATCCAAGGTCAGGAGCAGCGGCTGTGCTTTGTTGGAGCAGCCGTGAAGAGATAACCCTATGCCCAAGGTAAGAGAAACCCAAGTAAGATGGTAGGTGTTGCAAGAGGGCATCAGAGGGGAGACACACTGAGACCATACTCACAGAAAACTAGNACCAGTGGGGGAACTTTTGGCATGCATCCTGGAATAAACGAGAAGAGTGCTAAGGAAAGTTATTGCCATAATCTTTGTGGTACCAGAGCACTTCCCAAATAAAATCTAGGATCAGAGGTTGAATTTTTTCATTTTGGCCTTGTGACATTAAGGCACAAATCAAGGGTATATTATTAGTATTTCCTCACATGTTCAGTCTCCAGGTCATTTGCTGTGGACAGATTGGTAGGATACAGTCATTGTCCTAGAACAGATAGAAATCTATTGACCAGCATTGAAAGTAGAAAGAAAACAAAGATGCAACTGGAAGGTTTCCAGGGAGCACTTCAGTCCTTGCGTTTTTATTTCTGTGCTGGGAGAGCACAGCCAAGCACGATGGTCTTCAGTGGATGATATGGTGATTCCATTTTGTGTCTCAGTTATGTCACAGGCGTTTATGCATGTTCCTGTAAACAGGGTATGAAAACTGCCTCTGTTTCTTTATTAACGTAAGTAAATTAATGTTGAGAAAAACTAATGTAGTTGGTTGGCATTAGCTTCTAAAAAAGTACTTGCAGTAGGTGAATATGAGCCAAAAATGGTTGGTTTCAGTTGTTTTAAAATGATTAGACCTGAAACTGATACGTGAAGTTGGAAAACTGACCCAACACCTGTTTTACCTGATGACACAGAAGTGGAAGTACCGGCTTTTAAAAGAGGTTCGGAGCTGGGGATTTTTACGTTTGAAAGCACTGACATCCCCAGAAGCCCTCTTAGGACTGGTAGGCCACCTAGCGTCAAGGATTTGGGAGAGGTGATGCAGATTCAAGATTGGGTTGAATATGGCGGTGGGGATTGCCTTGTATCGCTTCCTTCTGAAGGCTTTGGCCTTGACGTTGAGAAGGCCTATACCCACTCCATGAGCAGAGCAGTCAGCGGAATCTCCTAGCGACTAGGAGTGTAGGCTGGTAAACAATGGGAGGGAGTCGTGCTTTGGTTGTTTTTATTTTTTCATTTTCCTCCTTAAGCTTTTTCTGGAAGCCACAGAGGCTGTATGCAGCCATCCTGAGCTTGTCAGTTCTAATTACGCGGCTTTAATTATAAAACCACATTTGCACTTAGGAAAGAAACAGTCACTGAAATCCTTACTTTTCTAACACCTGAATCAGGGCCTTAGAGGAGGGAGGAGGGTGGGGCGGTGCTCTTGCTGGGAGATGGGGGTTGGCGTGGGATTCAGGCTGGCAGCGCCCTCCCTGGAGGACGGGGAGCCTGCAGCCTTCTCCTTTACATCAAGAGCTTCCTCCTGGCCTAGCTACTCCAGAGACCACAAGGGTTTGTCCTTCATACTCTCCGTTTCCTGGTTCATAATTTAATGTGGGAAAGTACAGTGTTTTAGTAAAATGGGACAGTGTGGTATTAAGTCTTGGTTCATTTGGGGGGAGCTCAGACATCGGAAACCACCACCGATAATTAAATATGGGTATTGAAGTGGTTTGTCTTGAGAAGGAACTGGGGCCTCTATTTTAAGTATTTCTTTAAAGACAGAGCACGTGACGGGCTTTGTGGGGGAGGTCCACAGAATTGCTCCCTGGTCCCCTTGCTTCTCAGTGTGCACCTGTCTGCCCAGGCTGGTCATGGAGGGCAGGTGTTTGTTTTAATTTCTCTCTCCAGCTTTGATGCCACTTTTGGTACTTGCAGGACTTTCTTTCATATTCCGTATCATTGTATTTTGATAAAACAGTATTTTCCCTTGAGTTATTATGTGTAAAAAATGTCCCAGACCACTAAGACCTGAACCAGATGCAGGGTGTGAGACGTTTAATTGCCTGCTCTCCTAACAGCTTCTACAGTTAATGCTGCCTTGCGTAATAAGAACACCAGGAACTTTTCTTGGGCCAAAGGCATGGCCCATACCTGAGGACACTGCAGGAAAATAATTCTTGTAGCTTCCAGTTTTGAGGTTTAAAATTATTTTAACACTGTGGGGCATGTTGTCTTTTCTTGGCAATAACAATAGCTGGGCCAGGGTTCCCCTCTTATCAGTAGAAAGATAATGGAATCAGTCATCCCTGCGTATTTTCAAGGAAAAAGCTGACCAGGGGAACAAGGAGGGGCCTACCTGTATTCTCTTTTTCTTTGTAATGTTACTTCATATAGTTTAAATCCCAGCTATCTGTAATTTTTATATTTAGTGTAAGTAAAACCTGACATGTCTTGGAATGGTGGGCCTGGTACTATAAGCGTGTCACATAGGTAATAGAGGGCAAATCTGTTCTGTGAAGTAAAGAGTTTTAAAAGAGCATAAGGGCCTCAGGACAAAATGACCTAAGGTGGCCGTTTAGAGGTGGTCAGAGAGCTCAGTGGGAAGGGGACTCACCCTCCCCTCACCCGCATCCCCAGCACAGAGGCTGGGTTTCCCACAGCCCCAGCACAGAGGCTGGGTTTTACTCTTCAGTGCTCATTTAAGTTCACACAGCAAAAGTCGCTAGTACTTTTCAGTGTCTATTACATGCTGTTTAACATTAAATGTGGTAGAAAAATCAGTTTTTAAATGATTATATAATAACATTTTTGAATATGTTGGGAGGGAATGCTAGTTTATAAGTAGTAGGATGCATATATGGAGAAGGCAGTGGCACCCCACCCCAGTACTCTTGCCTGGAAAATCCCATGGATGGAGGAGCCTGGTGGACTGCAATCCATGGGGTCTCAAAGAGTTGGACACAACTGAGCAACTTCACTTTCACTTTTCACTTTGATGCATTGGAGAAGGAAATGGCAACCCACTCCAGTGTTCTTGCCTGGAGAATCCCAGGGACGGGGGAGCCTGGTGGGCTGCTGTCTAAGGGATCGCACAGAGCCAGACACGACTGAAGGGACTTAGCAGCAGCAGCAGCAGAATGCAAATAAGCATGTAAACCAGCAAGAAATGAAGTCAGGGTGTATTGAGAACAGCTAGAATCACACATTTAATTCAGAAAAATCAGTTGCCAGAGTGACTTTTATATGCCTTTCCTAAGTGCCTTTTTCATCTTCCTTCTGAAAATAATCTTAAAATTATTTTTCCATTTTGAAAATAATTTTCATTTTGATTTTTCATTTTGAAAAATAGCTACTTTTATATACATTTAACAATATCATAAACCAGGGGCACTTCTATAATCAAAGCTAACATTTAAAAGATAACTTGTTTTAAGTTTTTAAACTACTGTCTTTATGATTTCTTGAACAGAAATATTAAAAATATATATTCTTCCATAATGATGCTGAATACATTTTTCCCCCAGCATTAAACTTGCCACTGCTGCCTTTGTGGTACAGTTTTCATTTTGACTTTGATATCAGAAGCAAACAATAAAAATGAGGCAACCCATGGGGATATTTTAATATTACATTTGAGTAAGATTCTCTCTGGTTGTGTTTAGACTCTCCAGCCATCTGAGATTTGCATCAGAAATGATCATCTATAGTTTGATGGATGTTAGCTTACTGTGGTGTGGTCATTTCATGATATACGAACTTCAGCTCATTTTGCTGTATACCTTAAATGTATACCGTATACTCATGTCAGTTATACCCAAATAAAATGGGAAATTACCAGAAAACGAAAAAAAAAAACAGTACCCATCTAACACATCACAAACTGTGAGACATGAACCAGAAGCAGGCTGTATACCCATTTACATTTCCTTCTTTCTTAATTATTATTTTGTAAGTTACTAGTTTGTCAGACCAGGTAAAATCATAGATGGGTATTAAGTACCTGTTGCTGCGTTTTTAAGCCACTTAGCCTGTTCAGTATTGGCAAGACAAGAGTTTGGAGTAGTTCAGTGGGGCTGAGAGGAGGAAGATCCACTTTGTAATGAAACTGACTGTTAGCAGAAGAGTAATTAGCTATTTGAGATCGCTGCTCTCGTGAACAGTTGTCTTGGGCAAAAACACAACAATAAAAAAATGGCATATTCTATAAAGTGCACAAGCAGAACATAAAGTGTGGAATCAGTGCTAGGCCCCCCCCAGGATTCACACTGGTTGACTTTCCTCGGGCACGTGCTCCTCTGGGGAGGCCTGCGGGGCGAGTGGGGACGGCCGCTGCTCTGGAGACACGGGTGTGTGCGTGGCACTCAGCGTTGCCCAGCGTCCCTGAACCACCTGTGACTGCGCCTACGGCAGATCGAAGGAAGTCTCGAATGAACCTGCCAGGAGACCTTCCCCTTGGTCTTTGAGGCCGCCTCTGCCCGCAGGTCTCCCACAGGAGAAGGGCTGGGTGGGGGTGGCTTTGTCCTCACGCAGCCCAGTATTGAGAGCCACATCTCCCTGGCAGAGGACCGGGCCTGACGCAGAGTCTC
>SJYW01057131.1:199907-213846 GCA_006410735.1 Raphicerus campestris | reverse complement strand
ATGCATTGGAGAAGGAAATGGCAACCCACTCCAGTGTTCTTGCCTGGAGAATCCCAGGGACGGGGGAGCCTGGTGGGCTGCTGTCTAAGGGATCGCACAGAGCCAGACACGACTGAAGGGACTTAGCAGCAGCAGCAGCAGAATGCAAATAAGCATGTAAACCAGCAAGAAATGAAGTCAGGGTGTATTGAGAACAGCTAGAATCACACATTTAATTCAGAAAATCAGTTGCCAGAGTGACTTTTATATGCCTTTCCTAAGTGCCTTTTTCATCTTCCTTCTGAAAATAATCTTAAAATTATTTTTCCATTTTGAAAATAATTTTCATTTTGATTTTTCATTTTGAAAAATAGCTACTTTTATATACATTTAACAATATCATAAACCAGGGGCACTTCTATAATCAAAGCTAACATTTAAAAGATAACTTGTTTTAAGTTTTTAAACTACTGTCTTTATGATTTCTTGAACAGAAATATTAAAAATATATATTCTTCCATAATGATGCTGAATACATTTTTCCCCCAGCATTAAACTTGCCACTGCTGCCTTTGTGGTACAGTTTTCATTTTGACTTTGATATCAGAAGCAAACAATAAAAATGAGGCAACCCATGGGGATATTTTAATATTACATTTGAGTAAGATTCTCTCTGGTTGTGTTTAGACTCTCCAGCCATCTGAGATTTGCATCAGAAATGATCATCTATAGTTTGATGGATGTTAGCTTACTGTGGTGTGGTCATTTCATGATATACGAACTTCAGCTCATTTTGCTGTATACCTTAAATGTATACCGTATACTCATGTCAGTTATACCCAAATAAAATGGGAAATTACCAGAAAACGAAAAAAAAAAACAGTACCCATCTAACACATCACAAACTGTGAGACATGAACCAGAAGCAGGCTGTATACCCATTTACATTTCCTTCTTTCTTAATTATTATTTTGTAAGTTACTAGTTTGTCAGACCAGGTAAAATCATAGATGGGTATTAAGTACCTGTTGCTGCGTTTTTAAGCCACTTAGCCTGTTCAGTATTGGCAAGACAAGAGTTTGGAGTAGTTCAGTGGGGCTGAGAGGAGGAAGATCCACTTTGTAATGAAACTGACTGTTAGCAGAAGAGTAATTAGCTATTTGAGATCGCTGCTCTCGTGAACAGTTGTCTTGGGCAAAAACACAACAATAAAAAAATGGCATATTCTATAAAGTGCACAAGCAGAACATAAAGTGTGGAATCAGTGCTAGGCCCCCCCCAGGATTCACACTGGTTGACTTTCCTCGGGCACGTGCTCCTCTGGGGAGGCCTGCGGGGCGAGTGGGGACGGCCGCTGCTCTGGAGACACGGGTGTGTGCGTGGCACTCAGCGTTGCCCAGCGTCCCTGAACCACCTGTGACTGCGCCTACGGCAGATCGAAGGAAGTCTCGAATGAACCTGCCAGGAGACCTTCCCCTTGGTCTTTGAGGCCGCCTCTGCCCGCAGGTCTCCCACAGGAGAAGGGCTGGGTGGGGGTGGCTTTGTCCTCACGCAGCCCAGTATTGAGAGCCACATCTCCCTGGCAGAGGACCGGGCCTGACGCAGAGTCTCCAGTTTCTAGGATGTCCAATCCTGGAAGAATGGCCATCGTTGTTTCCACTTTTACGTAGCAGGGGGGCTATTTAGTGTGTTGGGTAATCTGCCCATGTCTCACCCACACCTGGCTGTATTCCGAGGCAGGTCTAGCTTCATGCGCTCGTTCTGGAACATTTTTCAACTTTAAATTATGAAATAGTACAGACATAGAGAACATTGTAGAGTATAATAATGCAAGTGCTCATGTGCTCTCTGCCCACCTTACCATATTTCCCTTCAGATTTTATCTGTTTAACAAAACATGGCCGATGGAGAACTCGCCCTGGGGCCTCTGCCCAGCAGAATTCCTGCCCTGCCTTCTTCAAGAGGAATGGCCATCCTGAATTGGGCCTTTCTATCTTCTCCAGAAGACACTTATTTTTGACTGTTAATGATGAGTTTTTGTTGGTGGTAACAGTTGGGGAGTTTTTACAGTTTTAACTTGACAAGGATCAATAGAAAATGAAATATTTCTGTGGACCAGTCAGATATTGTAGGCATGTCTACAAGTTGGCATCTGATTTTATTTTTCAAGGGATGATCTCTTTGGGGTGAGGCAACATGTTTTCTTTGTTTTAAACGTTTTTGAAGATGACAATTCCCAACCTTAAGGAGATTCCAAATATCTTCTCTTGCCATTTTGCTAAAAATAATAGTAACAATAATAAATTTTAAAAGGGCATTGTCTCGCAGAGTCCTTTAAAGCAGCGTACTCCACATAGATTGAGAATTCAGGGTGATTTGTTAAAGGTGCCATCAGTGACATCAGTCTTAACTGGTTCTCTTTGTAACTTAGAGGTTCTGACTCCAGTTGTGAGCTCACTTCGGGGTGGTGGGAAGTAGTAATTCTCTTCATTTTAAGGGATTTCCTGAAAAGCTGGACATGTTTTGTACTGCCCGCCTCTCTGTATTCTTGCCCCAGACTCTGAGCTCCCGCTTTGATGCCCAGCTTGCGTCCAGGTCAGGATGGCAGCCTTGGGTGGGAGGGCAAGGGGGCCCCAGGAGTGCCAGGCTGGGCCAATGCTTCCCCCCTCAGCAGCCTCCGGAGGGAGTCTTGGGTGCCCAGACCCAGTACAGGAGGCTTCACATTGCAGATAACGGCTTTGGCAGCATTTCTATCACCTGCCCACTCTTTCTTTGTAATCTGATGATGGTTCCTTCCTTCACTGCTTAAACACTGCCCCGTCTCCTGGGGTCTCTTCTCCCACCCTCTTTAAATGAAGATCTTGGGATGTGAATGCACGTCTCTTCTTCGGGAAATATCAGGGGATATTACCCAGCCTATCTTACCAGCTCAGAAAGAGGAAGTTATTATGATCAGATCCTCGCATTGCTTTTTAACCAAATCTGAGATGCCTTTTGCTTGTAGCCTCTAACAGCGTCTGTCTTCAGATCTAAGGGCCTCAAAATGCACCACATTCAGGCACCTGTGTTCTCAGTCACACAGCCTTTAAAACCATAATTGAAGGATTTTCACTTTTGTGGAGTCGGCAGCAGGGTTGACACTGATCCCTGCTTTCGGGTGGCCCAGTGCAGCAGAAGGGGAGACCAGGGCGGGCCGGTGAGCCCTCCGAGCCTTCTGTCTAATTTGGCAGAAAAACACAGAACGTGGGACAACAAAAGAAGGCTACCTTTTCCATAAAAATTATTCCTGTCTCTTANGGGTACAGGGGAGAGGGGGTGGCGTGCCTGGGGGGTGGCAGGAGGACCAGCCAGCCCCACCTTCCAGCACATTCTGCAGTAGCACCTCCAGTTTGAACCCAGATACATACTCCCACCCTCGTCAGACCATCCCCGAGAACCCTGGTGGCCCACGGCCCGGCCCCTCGAGCCTGTCCCCAGGGGCCCACCAGGCCCTCATCCCCCTTCCCAGGTGACCTCGCCCCTCTGGCCCCCCTCGCCGCAGCTTGCTCTCTCCTGGCTCCTCCTGGTGACCACAGAACAAGAGCCACAAGGGCGCTGAAAACCGCCCAGTCCTTCGGGGCTGAGCCCCAGTCAGTGAGGACTGGGGCCACACAGCTGGGCCTGGCCGGTGGGGGTTGCTCCCCTGAGCCCTTGGGCTCTAGCGTCCCTTCCCTTTGATTAAAGTCGCTCAGTTGTGTCCGACTCTTCGCGACCCCACAGACTATACATTCTATGGAATTCTCCAGGCCAGAACCTTTCCCTTCTCCAGGGCCTTTTCCCAACCCAGGGATCGAACCCAGGTCTCCCGCATTGCAGGCGGGTTCTTTACCAGCTGAGCCACAAGGGAAGCCCAATGTGTCCATAAAGTGAAGTCAAGTAAGTTTACAAGAAAAATAAAATCTCTACCCATTCCCACTCCCTTGCAGAGACCCGGTTAAGCCTCTCAACTGTTGCATTTGCTATTTATTAATATCTCCATATTGTTGGTTGTACCGCAGCTTCCTGATGTTTTAAACCGTTTTCCTACCCCAAAGCAGGTGAGCACAGTGTTAGTTTAATGGACAGACTTTGGAACCAGGTTGCCTGAGTTGAAATCCTGGCTCTGCCACTTACCAGCTGTGTGACCTTAAGCAAACCACCTCACCCCTCTGGGACTCGGCATCCTGCACTGTCAGGAACTGGTGTCAGCCACCCGCCTCGGGGACCGCAGTGAGGCACAGCAGTTTACATCGCATGCTCGGTGAGTCTGGTTAAATGCGCCTGTCACTCAGCCCCACTCCTCCAGCAGGGCTCACATCACAGATTTTGGTGAAGTCCATATTCAGTTCAGTATCACAACTATGTAAACACTGCTCTCANCTCGGTGAGTCTGGTTAAATGCGCCTGTCACTCAGCCCCACTCCTCCAGCAGGGCTCACATCACAGATTTTGGTGAAGTCCATATTCAGTTCAGTATCACAACTATGTAAACACTGCTCTCAGATAAAGCACAGAGTGTACTATGATTAATTTCCTTTCTTGGACAACTTTTTGTTTTTCTTGGAATTAAAAATTGTTTCAGCTGTTTTTTTTCTTCTTCTTCTTTTGTGCTTTGCTCAAGTTTCTCTGACAGTCAGTCTTTCGGCCTCATGATTTCTGGAAGCACCGTAAGAATCCTTTCCGCCCTGACCACCCGTCGCCTCTGTTCTTCCCTGGGGCTGTGGCTCCGTGTCCGTCCTGCCCCAGCCTGGGTCTGCGGTGCTCTGCGCTCCCCAGGTTTCTCCCAGAGCCCCATCCCTGGGTCCCACGGGCCCTTCTTGGTCGACTCCCTCATTTGATTGAAGCTTCTTCTTTACCAGCCTCAATTAATAGTGTACATAGGGTGAGAACAGAGGATGAGATGGTTGGATGGCATTACCGACTCAATGGACATGAGTTTGAATAAACTCCAGGAGTTGGTGATGGACAGGGAGGCCTGGCATGCTGCAGTCCATGGGGTCGCAAAGAGTTGGACATGACTGAGCGACTGAACTAAGGATGAGAATTCTAGAAATAATTTCCTTCAGAACTCTAAAGGCATCTCTTCTTTGTCTTCTGATGTCCCAAACCCATGCTGAGCCGTTCAGGGCAGTTGGGACCCACCGTCTTTTGTACAGAACCAGGCTCTTCTCTCCAGAGGCTTCTAGGGTGATCTTCTCTCCTGTGGATTGTGAGGTCCCATAGTGAGGCCCCTCCCTGTGGGTTTTTTCCATTCATTGTGCCACAGATCTCCGTCCGAAGATTCATCATCGCGGAGGCCGGGACCCTTTGTCCCTCGCCTTCCTTCCAGCATCTCCAGAGCTCAGATGGTACATAACCCGGGGGAATCTCCCAACTGTCTCTTTATAGTCTACTTTACCTTCCAGTACTTCTGTTATTTTTAAAACTATTTTATCGTCATATTTATCTCCAGGATCTTTTTCTTGTTCCCTCATGTCATTATCATACTGTTTCTTTCTTAGCATAATACCATCTCTCCTCCTTAGGAAGATATTAATTACTGTGGATTTCTTTAAATTTTTATCTTTCCCTGTATTGCTGTTCCTTCTCCAAAATTCCGCTTTTGTTTCTTTGAGAGGTTTCCTTCAAACGTCTCAATAATCTTTGGCTGGCCTTTCACGTTGAAAAGTGAGATGCCATATAGGAAGCTGTTGGTGGGGGGGGGAGGCTGGCAGGGGGCTTGGCTAACCATTGAGTCCTCTAGTTGGTGGCCTTTCCCACCCTCCTGGTCTCCAGGGCGCCCCCTCAACGATGCCCTCAGCTGGGCCTGGTCCCCCCAGTACCAAGCCTCTTCAGACAGTAACACACCCTTCCCCCTGCTGGGGAGATGGGCGATGGGGGTCTCTGCTCCCTGCACAGACTGGCCCCCCCACCGATCTTGTCCTCACCCTCTCATGTCCAGGGCCCTGGTTAGCTGGCTCCCTGCAGGGACTTAGGTTTCCAGGCCCCTGGGTGCCGTCAGCCACCACTTGTCTCTGAGCTGCCTTCCAGAATTGTGTCCCCTCTCCTATCATTTGTCTTTAGGGGTCACGGCACTGGCATCTGGGGACAAAGCAGGGATAAAGGAACCTGTTCCCGCTGCTGCACCACCTGGCCCTCCATCACAGGAAGGAAGCAGTGCCTGCTTGCAGGGAGGGCTGGCGAGAAGAGTTTATCAGGGGACAGGGGACATAAGTGTGTCACCAAGGTCGCCAGGAGAAAGCCAGTGATGCAGCAACTGTGGGCACCAGAGGGGCTGGTGCTGGGGACCTTGCTTCTGCCAGGCCCGAGCAGGGGGCCAGAGGCAGCGGCTGCGGGAGAGGGCGAGGCTACACAGCGCTCTGTGGGCAGCAGGTTGCGTGCCCTGAGGCCCCAGGCTGAGCCCAGGGACACACAAGACACCGCCTGCCCGGTGAGAAGGCCAGGGGGAGACAGACATGTTGACAGGCAGCTTCAAACAGAGAAGGAGCCAGAAGGGAGCGGGGAGCGCCCTTGGAGTAGGGGAGGGGCGGCAGGGGTGGTCCACAGGGTCTCTGGCTGCTGTGCGTGGGGCGGGGGTGCCACATGGGCTAGGACAGGAGTGGGCACAGTCTGGAACTATGGCCTGGGCTGCGGAGGGGCAGCGGGGAGGTACTAGGATGGAGCAGGTTCTCAGCACAGCCTGCTCCCGGTTTTCATGACTCAGATTCAACCACAAAGTGAGAAAAGGAATATTTCACCCAGGAGGAGGGAGGGCAAGAAGGCCTGGTCAAAGAGACGGCAGAGGACAGCGTGCTGAGGAGGGCTGGCCACGTTCACGGCGGTGCTGGGGCTCCGCGGGCCCTGTGCTAAGAGCCTGGATGTCTGCGTGCACAGCTGCATCGACCCCGAGAGGGGAGGGGTCCTCCCTGTTGAACACGCGGGGGAACGCGGTCAGGTGGCTCAGGCAGGGGCTCCGGGTCAGCACCAGGAACTGGGCCCGGGTGTGCTGCACGCGGCACGCCTGGGTGACCCGTCAGGTCCAGCCTCAGAAGGACTTGGGCTCCGCAGCGGCAGCAGGCATTCATAAGGGACCCTACTTCTCTAGACTCCTCTCCCCCCGCCCCTACTCCCCACAGAGGAAAACTAGAGAAGGAAGTGATTTCTAGATTTTAAAAGACTGTACGACACACAAAATGTGCCGTTCACCCTCTTAACCATTTCTCAGCGCACCGTTCAGTAGCACTAGGGGCAGTGCGACCCCCACTGGTGCCTGTCTCCAGAACTTCCCCTCTTGTAAAGTAACTCCCGTTCTCCTTCCTGGCCACCCCACGCTACTTTTGGTTTCCACGAGTCTTGACCACACGAGNAAGGAAGTGATTTCTAGATTTTAAAAGACTGTACGACACACAAAATGTGCCGTTCACCCTCTTAACCATTTCTCAGCGCACAGTTCAGTAGCACTAGGGACAGTGCGACCCCCACTGGTGCCTGTCTCCAGAACTTCCCCTCTTGTAAAGTAACTCCCGTTCTCCTTCCTGGCGACCCCACGCTACTTTTGGTTTCCACGAGTCTTGACCACACGAGGTGCCGCATTTAAGAGAAATACCTTTTGTAGCTGGCTTATTCCACTTGGCATAGCGTCCTCAGGGCCCGTCCCTGCTGCAGTGTGGGTCAGGATTCCCTTCCTGAATTCAGGCTGAATGACACCCATATGCGTCTGCCACATTCTGTCCGTCCATCTGTCCGTGGATGTTAGGGTTCCTTCTACCTCGTCACTGTTGCATATAATGCTGCCATAAACGTGGGTGTGCACATCTCTACAGAACCCTGGTTTCAATGTCTGTCTACGCGCGTGGAGACGTGCTGCTACTTTATATACAGTGTGTATGTTAATCCTGTGTCCATAATTTATCGCCCTCCTCAGGTTTCCCCTTTGGTAAACACAGGTTTATTTTCAAAACTTGAGAGTCTGTCTCTGTTTTGTAAATAAGTTCATTTGTGTAACAGCTTAGGGTCCACATGAAGACACCATGTATCTGTCTCTCTCAGTATGATGATCTCTAGGTCCACTCACATTGGTGCCAGTGGTGTCGTTTCACTCTTCAAAATTAATATTCCACGTACTTATACACACATGCCCCTTCCTCATCCGCTCCTGTCAANCAGGTTTCCCCTTTGGTAAACACAGGTTTATTTTCAAAACTTGAGAGTCTGTCTCTGTTTTGTAAATAAGTTCATTTGTGTAACAGTTTAGGGTCCCCGTGATGACACCATGTATCTGTCTCTCTCAGTATGATGATCTCTAGGTCCACTCACATTGGTGCCAGTGGTATCATTTCGCTCTTCATAATTAATATTCCACGTACTTATACACACATGCCCCTTCCTCATCCGCTCCTGTCAGGGGACATTTGGGTTGCTTGTATGTCTTGGCTGCTGTAAATAGAGCTGCAGTGGACACTGGGGTGCGAGTATCTTTTTGAATTAGTTTTCTCCCCATGTGTGCCCAGGAGTGGGATTGCTGGGTTATATGGTAGTTCTGTGTTTAGTTTTTTAAGGAGCCTCCCTACTGTTCTCCATAGTTGTGGTACCAATTTACATTCCACCAACAGCAGAGGCAACAATAGCAGAGACCTGTATGCAGGCCAGGAAGCAACAGTTAGAACTGGACATGGAACAACAGCCTGGTCCCAAATAGGAAAAGGCGTGCGTCAAGGCTGTATATTGTCACCTTGCTTATTTAACTTATATGCAGAGNAGTAGTTATCTGGATCTTCTGAATATTACTGTTTTATTAGATACATGATATGCCAATATTTTCTCCCATTTCACAGGCTACCTTTTTACTCTGTTGATCATGTATTTTGCTGCACATGGTTTACATTTTGATGTCACCCGACTTTTGCTTTTATTGCCTAAAGTTCTCATGACATAGCCAAGAGACCCCTGCCAAGCCCAGTGTCATAAAGCCTGTGTTCTGTATCTTCTCCTGAGTTTTACAGTTTTAGTTCTTATGTTGAAGACTTATATATTTTGAGTGAATCTTTGTGTATCGTGTAGATAAAGTAGGGGTTCAGCTTCATTCTTTTGCATATAGATACCCAGGTTTCCAACAGTTGAAAAAAACTTTCTTTCTCCCCATTGGTCTTTTCACCTTTGTCAAAAAGTCATTTGACCATACATCTAAGGATTTATTTCTAGGTTCTCTATTATGTTCAGTAGGGCTTCCCTGATAGCTCAGTTGGTAAAGAATCCACCTGTAATGAAGGAGACCCCATTTCGATTCCTGGGTTGGGAAGATCCACCGGAGAAGGGATAGGCTACCCACCCCAGTATTCTGGGCTGGAGAATTCCATGGACTGCATAGTCCACGGGGTCACAAAGAGTTGGACACGACTGAGCGACTTTCACTTTTCACTGCGTTCAACTAAATTTGTCTTAATGTCAGTATTATGCTATTTTGACCGCTGTAGCTTTGGAGTGTGTTTTGGAATCAGGACATGTGCGACCTCCAACTTTGTTTTTTCCTCTAGATTGCTTTGCTCTTTTGGAGTTCCTTGAAATTCTGTATGAATTTCAGGATGGATTTTTNAATGTCAGTATTATGCTATTTTGACCGCTGTAGCTTTGGAGTGTGTTTTGGAATCAGGACATGTGCGACCTCCAACTTTGTTTTTTCCTCTAGATTGCTTTGCTCTTTTGGAGTTCCTTGAAATTCTGTATGAATTTCAGGATGGATTTTTCTATTTCTGAAAGAAAAATACTATTTGGAAATTTTGACAAGAACATTAAATCTGTTTAGGTACTACTGACATCTTAATAATTTAAGTCATAATCCATGAAGATGAGATGTCTTTTCAATTATTTAGTTTCCTTTAAAAATGTCTTGTAGTTTTCAGTGTACAAGTCTTTCGCCTCCTTGTTTACATTTACTGCTAAGTATTTTATTCTTTTTATGTCAATCGTAAGTGGAAATCTGGGGGGAGAGTGTTCACTGTTAATGTCTACAAATGCAACTGATTTTTGTGTACTAGTTTTATCCTGCAACTTTGCTAGATTCATTTACTAGTCTTAATAATTTTCTTGTGGAAATGTTAGGATTTTCTATATAGGATCATGTGAACAGAGAGAATTCCACTTCTTCCTAATTTGGATGCCTGTTATTTTCTTTTATCACTCTACTAAAAGTAAGTGGTAAAAGCAAACATCGCTGTCTTATTCCTGATCTTAGAGGANTTTTGAAGAACTGTACTAAAATTTTGAATAACAAAGTTGAAATCCCATTTTTGTCTTTTGCTTATTTGAAATTATGCCAATTGAAAATATTAAACCAATAATTTAGGCTAAGGAATCTTGTAGTTTCAATTTATCTCTCCTTTACATCCCTTAGGGATTCCCTGGTGGCTCAGACGGTAAAGAGTCTGCTTGCAACGCGAGAAACCTGGATTTGATCCCTGGGTTNCTCTACTAAAAGTAAGTGGTAAAAGCAAACATCGCTGTCTTATTCCTGATCTTAGAGGAAAAGCTTTTTCACCATTAAGTTTGATGTTAGCTGTGGGCTTATCATATACAGCCTTTACTAGGATGGTGTAATTAATTTTCTATTTCTAATTAAATAATTTTACCATGAGGTAATGTTGAATCTTGTCACGTGATTTTCTGTACCAGTTGAGAGAGTGGTTTTTCCCCTTCATTCCGTTAATGTAGTGTACTCTGGACTGCAGTGTATACTGACTGATTTTCATATGGTGAACCATCATTGCATTCCGTGAGTTAGTCCCACTTGGTCATGGTATATAATCCTTTTAATGTGTCACTGAATTCTCTGTTAGCATTTTGTTTCGAATTTTTGCATCGATTTTCATCAGAGACATTGGTTTGTGTATTTCATATGGTGTCTTTTTCTGGCTTTGGCTAACCTCACTAAAAGAGTTTGGAAGTGTTCCCTCCTCTTAAATTTTTGGGAAGAGTTTGAGGAGAACTGGTGCTGACTCTCTTTGCACGTTTGGTAGAATTCAACAGTGAAGCCTCTGGTTGGTATTTTCATCGTGGAGGGATTCTTGATTACCAGGTTGAGCTCCTTGCTAGTAACAGGTCTGTTGAGATTTTCTGCTTCCTCATGACTCAGTCTTAGTGAGGTACGCTGTTTCTAGGAATTTATCCATTTAGGTTACCAGTTTGTTGCCATACAGTTGTTCATAAGTATTCTCTTACAATCCTTTTCATTTCTGTAAAATGGGTTGTAATGTTCTCGCTTTCATTCTGATTTATATCATCTTTTTCTTAATCTAGCTAAACGTTTGTCAATTTTTTGCTCTTTTAAGAACACCAACTCTTGGTTTCATTGATTTTTCTCTAGTCATGTCTGTCTAACCACTGTTTCCCTTCTCTGCTGGCTTTGGGCTTAGTTTTTCTCTTTCGAGCTCCCTGTGCCCTGTGCTCTGGCCTCTGTCCACCGTGTTCAGCTGATTGCCAAGGGCTGCTGTGAGCGTTGCAGCCGGCAGGACACAGGAGAGACTGTTACATGGCCGGTCCTCCCAGCTGCAGCAGGGCTGCCGCAGAACACGCCTGTGATCCACTGGTCAGGAGCACGCTGGGCCCCTCCTGAGCACCACCCGCTGGGCCAGTGTTGGCAGCGTGGCAGTGCCATGATGGAGGGGGCGCTGCCTTCTGCCGGAGGCACATTAATGTGTCTCCCACCCCGTTCTCCTTCTGCCACGCAGCTCCTTCCACAGCCCTGGGTTAGGGTCTGAGTCTTGGATAAAGCGTAAGGACTTGGTTCACTGAACCAATAACACAGGAGGTGTAGGTGAGCCATTTGGGCTTTTCCAGAGCAGCTGAAGACTGTTCATCTCTAGTTTGAAAGAGGCGCTCCCAGGTCGGCCAGCTGAAGGGCGCTGGGGCGGGCCTGAATCAAACTCGCCCTCCGCCACCTCGCACACACGGGCCTCTGGGCACACTAAACTTTCTGAGCATCTGTGCCTGTTGTTGAAAACTGCATTCATTCCTGTCTCCCTAACAGCTAATCTCTCCTGACTGTGCCAGGCCTTGGGACCCAGCAGAGGTTAATCCCCTCTTCCCTGTGACTGTATTCCCACCTAAGTTCTCCACCCCAGCTGCTTCCTATAGCAAGATCTTACATATCTGCTAGCTTATACTCTTATCAAGGACGCCCCTTACAAATGAAAAGAAAAGAATATTCTACATAATAAACGGGAGAGGGGAATCAAGCATTAGTCATGACCTTAATTTTGCAGAGCCAAGGCAAATACCCAGGAAGGTGACATTACATAGAAATGATCATGCATAGGCCAGTGTGTTGATTCCAACTCCGCAGAAAATCAGTTCAGGAACTTTCTTCTGCAGAAGAGGCTGGCTTATTTCCATAAAAGAAACCCTGGCAATAAAAAGTTAACCTTCTTTTCTAGGAAATACTGTAGCCTGACAGAATGAACGAATTATAATTCTCTACATTTTATCTACTGAATTACATCCTATATAGTATTAGTTTAAGACTACCACTTATGTAACAAAAAAAAATTAATATTGTGCATCTCTGGCTCCCTTCACAAGAAAAACATCATTACCTTTCTGATTGTGTTTTGAACAGCACACACAGATCCTTCAGGAAGAGCCCCGTCCCTGTGGGGATTGAGCAAGGATCAGAGTTAAGCACTGAAGCAAGCAATTAATTCCCATTAGAGGATTAAGGCACTCATGTTCACTGTGAATCAGAAAAATGAATTGCGAATAAAATCCTGTACAACCAAGAGGTTACTTGTCAAAGTTAATAAATTAGAGCACTGCAGGGCCAAGTGGAGGCGCGGCCGCCGCAGGAGGCCTGGTGGGCGGCCGGTGGGCTGCGTCTTCACTGGACGAGGCCTCGGCCGGGGTGCTGTGGCAGTGTGGGCGGGGACGGGGCTTCTGTCACAGGCTGCTGTCTTTAGTGGATGTATTCCAGGAAGAGAAGCCTGAGGGGTTTCTCCCCTGTTGTGCCCCCGTGTCTTACCGTTCCACACAGGAGTTAACATTCCACTTGGTGCATCTTACTTTGGGGTTTTAGAGCGGATTCTAAATGAACTCAGGCAGTGTTTCTGATGTATAAAGTGTTTCTGACAACTTTACTGATGTATAAAGCCTGGACCGGGTGGCCCTGCTGTGATCAGGACTTAGTCACCCTCCCCTCGGGAATCCTGAAGCCCAAAAGCCAAACCCTTGTCTCAAGTCCAACAGGTCAGGAATAATGTGGACGTCCAGGGGTCAGCCCAGAGGTGGAACAGGCTCAGAGAGAGTCTCAAAAAGTTCCACTTCAGCAAAATTTGGTGAGTTTAACATTGTCAATCTTTAAGAAAACAAAAACACTCATGGAAATGTCCATCTGGTCTGGCACTGCTTGAAATGCCTCTGTCACTTACTCAGCAGTTTTCTTACTGAAACACAGTCCATCTAGAGTTTCCTATTTCATTGCTGAAGCAGAAATTGAAAGTAATTAGGAGTCCTTCGCATAATTGTTGGTTTTTTTCCTGCTTAATATTTTTTCTTAGCCACCTGGTGGCAAGAGTGTAAAAAGGCAGGATTTCATTTAAGAGTTTAATCTGGTTTACGAATTAGAACTGTTGTACACACTGGGACCATATTTAGAAACACACACACCAAGTGAACCAACTAGAAAAGGGCTAATATTTAACTCTCCTTAAATTCTGCAGAAGGATGTAAATGGGCACTAGCGTCTAACATGAAAACAACCTCCACAAAAGAGGCGTCTCTACAAAATATTCATGCTGGATTAATTTTTTATGACACGAGGCAATGCTAAAGAGTTAGAAACGAGGACATGGAGATCACACTGTTTTCTCTAAGTGATAAATCCTTAAGCCATGGACAGCATCAGCTGCCTGCCATCAGGGTTAGATTAGACCGCGCTAGGAAAGGCAGGAGCAACGACTGGCTCGGGTCGCAGTTA
>SJYW01057131.1:166139-197790 GCA_006410735.1 Raphicerus campestris | reverse complement strand
TTATCAAGGACGCCCCTTACAAATGAAAAGAAAAGAATATTCTACATAATAAACGGGAGAGGGGAATCAAGCATTAGTCATGACCTTAATTTTGCAGAGCCAAGGCAAATACCCAGGAAGGTGACATTACATAGAAATGATCATGCATAGGCCAGTGTGTTGATTCCAACTCCGCAGAAAATCAGTTCAGGAACTTTCTTCTGCAGAAGAGGCTGGCTTATTTCCATAAAAGAAACCCTGGCAATAAAAAGTTAACCTTCTTTTCTAGGAAATACTGTAGCCTGACAGAATGAACGAATTATAATTCTCTACATTTTATCTACTGAATTACATCCTATATAGTATTAGTTTAAGACTACCACTTATGTAACAAAAAAAAATTAATATTGTGCATCTCTGGCTCCCTTCACAAGAAAAACATCATTACCTTTCTGATTGTGTTTTGAACAGCACACACAGATCCTTCAGGAAGAGCCCCGTCCCTGTGGGGATTGAGCAAGGATCAGAGTTAAGCACTGAAGCAAGCAATTAATTCCCATTAGAGGATTAAGGCACTCATGTTCACTGTGAATCAGAAAAATGAATTGCGAATAAAATCCTGTACAACCAAGAGGTTACTTGTCAAAGTTAATAAATTAGAGCACTGCAGGGCCAAGTGGAGGCGCGGCCGCCGCAGGAAGCCTGGTGGGCGGCCGGTGGGCTGCGTCTTCACTGGACGAGGCCTCGGCCGGGGTGCTGTGGCAGTGTGGGCGGGGACGGGGCTTCTGTCACAGGCTGCTGTCTTTGGTGGATGTATTCCAGGAAGAGAAGCCTGAGGGGTTTCTCCCCTGTTGTGCCCCCACCCCCGGGCACGGATCTCCCTCCAGTGTCTTACCGTTCCACACAGGAGTTAACATTCCACTTGGTGCATCTTACTTTGGGGTTTTAGAGCGGATTCTAAATGAACTCAGGCAGTGTTTCTGATGTATAAAGTGTTTCTGACAACTTTACTGATGTATAAAGCCTGGACCGGGTGACCCTGCTGTGATCAGGACTTAGTCACCCTCCCCTCGGGAATCCTGAAGCCCAAAAGCCAAACCCTTGTCTCAAGTCCAACAGGTCAGGAATAATGTGGACGTCCAGGGGTCAGCCCAGAGGTGGAACAGGCTCAGAGAGAGTCTCAAAAAGTTCCACTTCAGCAAAATTTGGTGAGTTTAACATTGTCAATCTTTAAGAAAACAAAAACACTCATGGAAATGTCCATCTGGTCTGGCACTGCTTGAAATGCCTCTGTCACTTACTCAGCAGTTTTCTTACTGAAACACAGTCCATCTAGAGTTTCCTATTTCATTGCTGAAGCAGAAATTGAAAGTAATTAGGAGTCCTTCGCATAATTGTTGGTTTTTTTCCTGCTTAATATTTTTTCTTAGCCACCTGGTGGCAAGAGTGTAAAAAGGCAGGATTTCATTTAAGAGTTTAATCTGGTTTACGAATTAGAACTGTTGTACACACTGGGACCATATTTAGAAACACACACACCAAGTGAACCAACTAGAAAAGGGCTAATATTTAACTCTCCTTAAATTCTGCAGAAGGATGTAAATGGGCACTAGCGTCTAACATGAAAACAACCTCCACAAAAGAGGCGTCTCTACAAAATATTCATGCTGGATTAATTTTTTATGACACGAGGCAATGCTAAAGAGTTAGAAACGAGGACATGGAGATCACACTGTTTTCTCTAAGTGATAAATCCTTAAGCCATGGACAGCATCAGCTGCCTGCCATCAGGGTTAGATTAGACCGCGCTAGGAAAGGCAGGAGCAACGACTGGCTCGGGTCGCAGTTACGGCCTGCAGCCCCGCGGCCTCCCCGGCGGCCGTGTCATCAGCTCTCCTCGGTCGACCTCGTGTGTCACACGCGGCTCCCACCGGGCTCGTGACCGAGGACCTGCTTCAGCCACGCGACACGACGCCGGGGCCCTGTGCGGCCGCGGGCCTGGGTGACACACACGTGTGACGCGTGCACTCTGGAGGGCTCGGCTCCTTGCACGGGCCCCGCCTCCCCCCAACACTCCTCTCCCCTGAGACGCCCGCGTGTTGCTCCAGGTGCACGGAAACCCTCAGAAGTCCCTCGGGCTGTAGGAAACAGGTGGGAAACAAGCCGCTCGACCAATGGCCTCCCGGGCCGCGGCCGCGTGGATGCCCCCTCGCCCGCTTCCCTCCCGACGGCCCGGGGCTTCCTGCCGCCGCCGGAGACCCGGACACGCGTCAGCAGAGCGGCTCCCCGACAGGCGCCTCAGGTCCGCAGGCTGGGCCCCTCGCGCGGCCGCCCCGCAGGCTCTGAGCCGCCCCGGGCCCTCGGGGCCTCCCAGGGCGGCCTGGCCGCCGTCCTGCTCCGCCCACGCCAGACGTTCCTGGGAGACAGTGCCACGCCGCCGGGAGGGCCGCCGCCGCCATCTCTGAAACAGGGCCCCTCAGCCGGAGCTGCCGGCTCAGAGCCCGAGTCCCCGGGGGGCAGGAGGGTCCCGCGCCTGTCCGGCCGCAGCCGGGCCCCACCTGCGGCTCTGGGGGGAAACACGCCCCCGGCAGGGCTGCGGGCATTTTTGCTGTGTGGCCCGTGCTAGACCGTCACCTACGCGCTCCCGCGAGGCCGCCGCCTCCCCACCTCGCGCTGTTACGGGCAGGAAACAGACAGACGCAGGGAGGCGCAGACGGCGCCTGCAGACCTGCCTTCGCCCCGCCTGCCTGCCCCGCGCAGACCCTGCCAGGTGCCCGCCAGGGGCCTCCCGCCCAGACTCAGAACAAGACCGGCGCCCAGCCCCGGGGGTGCCCGGCAGCTCCACTTCCCCCTCAACCCCCGGCACCCGCGGGCGTTTCCCAGGCACGGGCACCCCCAGGCAGCCTGCCGGGGACCAGCACGCGCAGTGGCCCGTCCTGGCGTCGTTAACGATCTGCTCTGAACCGGTGCTGCGTGAGAGGAGCCCGCGGCGGCACTGCTGCCTTCTGGCCCGCAGAGCGGCTCCGCGCAGCCCCGGCGGCTCGCGGCGTCCTCGACGCCCCAGGAGCACAGAGACCTGGGGGACCCGCAAGGGGGCTGAGCAAGGCCAAGGCGGGGTCTCACATCCACGCCCGGGTCGGCCAGGAGTGGATGCCTGTCCCTTCCGGGCAGAAGCCGCTCTGAACGCAGGGAGGAGGCACAGTGTTCAGGCCAACACTGGCAGGCAAACCCCTGCCCCTTCCTTCCATGGGGCCTCCCGAACAGGCCGACCACACACACGAACGCCAGGGTGGGCAGGGCGGCCCACAGAGACCCTGGTCCCCGTCCTCGGTCTCTGCTCCAGCACTGGGGGCCAAAGACAGGCTGTCTGCAGAGCGTGCAAGTGTTGAAAAGGGAAATCAATGCAGGTGAGAGAGTTCAGAGCAGAGTTTCCAGTTCTGACAAGAATAAAATATATATGTATGCACGAGTTACAAAATATCATCACTTCTGTGATTCCACATATGAATTAAATATTCCTATATTTGCATCTAAACTTAAAACTGAAGTTGTCCAATATAAAGGTAAAGGATAAATTCAAGGCTGGGAATTTAACATAATAGTAAAATAATATACAATAAAATGTAAAATAGCAACTGAAAAAAACACGGTAAGTCGAGAGACTGAAGAAAGGAAAGGCTTCCTGTTCGTGACCTTTAACAGCACTTCCCCGCCTGCTCACCCAGGGGCCTCATGTTTCCAGTCTGCAGTTCGTTCTGCCTGGAACCATTCTCTCTAAACTTTCTCGAAACCACAACACTCCTCAAGGGTAGGGGTCTAGCATTCCCTTCATCTCATGTTTCCCACATCACCCAGCACGTGTGCAGCAGGCACTTAATAAATACTTGCTGCAGTAAAGCAAGCGGCTTCCCTCTCGGTCCAGACTCCCAAAGAGACCCTGCAGCCTTCAGCCTGTCGGGACTCTCTCACGTTCTCTGTCACAGAAACCACGGGCTCAGATGCCGCTCAGGGGGCAGACTTAGGGAAGCCACATCTGCTCTGTGGCTCTGTCGCTGCCTCCTTCAGAAGCCAGACACGGAGGCACGGATCAGGGGGAGCAAGCACTCTGGACCAAGACTGACTCAGGGCCAGTCACCCCTACCCCTGCCCCAGCCTCCCCCTTGGTGAGCGTCCATGCACGACGAAAGGCCAACATCCAGAACTTAAGAAACCAGCCTCCAGGGACAACACTCGGACCAGTGTGTGTGTCTGGGGAGCGGGGTGGGGCGGAGGTGTTATCTCTACCAGGGCAGGAGCTCCATGAGCATATACATTTGGCAAAATCATCTATCTCTGCACTTAATGTGCGAGCTTGCTTGTGTGTAAATTATACGTCAAAGAAAGCTGATTGAAAAAAAGATTCAGTGGGATTGTGGAAAGAAGGCAATCTATCGGCCACTCCGCCTGTAATTATTACCAGTTTATATTTTCATCTGGGCTCAACACACTTCACAATCCCTAATCAATAGCAAAAACTTCCCTTTGAATTTCCACCAGCATCCGAGTAGCTCTACAAGAGCTTGGCAGTGGCCTCCCTTAAAATTCAGTTGTTTTCCCGAACCCCACATACAACACAACCAGGCAGACTTCTCTGAGGCTGTTACCTGGGCTCCTAGAAGGAGGGGCGAGAAGTCCGAGGTGTCGCCGAGGACACAGGGCCTCTGCAGGATGAGGCCTGGGGGGAGGCCCAGGCGGCTGCCCAGAGCCTCCCACTGTGGCCACACCGGGAGACACGGCAGATGACTTGCCTCTCAGGATGCTGTTCTGCAGGCCTTCTAGAGAGCAACTTCTAACTTGCTTGCTGGCAGTTGCTCAAAACATGTTTGTTCTGCCAGCAGCAAGCCCCCCATCAACGGGGAAGGAGTCAGGAATCTGCACTTGTGCCCCCCCCATCCCCCCCCCCACCATCCTTCATCTCCTTCCCCACCCACCGCCTGCAGGGCCAGCAGGTCTCTGTGAAGGCAGGTAACTCCCACCGGACTCTATGCCCCCAAACATCTTTTTTTTTTCATCTTGGACACAACTCTGGAAGAAAGCAATGGCGTCCACTACCTATTACTGGACCATTTAAAAGGTTTTGTCTTTCAGACACATTTTAAGGCTTAAATGCTTAACTTAAAGTGGTTTCTGACTGTTTAACTTAAAGTGGTTTCTGACTGTCTGCTTTCTTATGTGAGTCTGGAAATGCAACTTAGATTTAAGTTAGAGGCAGCACAAAAGAACAGTTAGGAAATATCACAAAAGGTCAGTCATTCTCTTCTAGGTGGTGTGCTAACAAAATGTCCCAGAAAGAAGAGAAATAGACCCATTTAAACAACTTCTAGATAACCGTTTTAGAAGCCAAGCCTCCCCTAAAGTGAATGAATACATAAAACAGTAACAAATGCAGCTGAAGCCCCAGCTAGGCCCAGGTCCCCTATATTTAATGCAGTATTTCACAGCTTTGGAGGAACAAGAGGGTCAAAGGTCAAAGCCAAGCCACTGCCAACCTCAGAGGGGCCTGCATCACCCAGGCCAAGGGGGCCAGGCCTCAGCAGGTGGCAGGAGACGTGGGAGACACAAGCTCAGCTACCTGGGGCCCCAGGACCCACAGGCGAGCAGCCAGGGGCCAACACTGTGGGGCAGAGTGAATTCCGGGAGAAGACTCTGGAAGGCGACCGCCAACCCAAGGCCCTGGAACAGCACCTCCACTACAAAGGCGCCCTGAGCCCCGTGCAGGAGGCACCAGCCCAGGACCCCACCGCGGGTGGGCACTGCTGGCCACACAAGTCAGGACCAACCCGACTCCACTTCCAGGGTTCTGGAATCCGGACTCACTGCTTCCGGTGGCGGTAACAGAAGCACCTTCAGAATTGCTTTTTGCTAAGAATATGACTAAAAACTAGTTTACATTCTCTAGAAGGATGTTGGCTACCTGGAGGCGGTCAGGAAGGCAAGAGGAACCCAAACCTAGGAAAGCTCACGCCTCCCTCAGGACACAGAAGGAGAATCGCCCCCAGGACTCACGTGCACACACACAATTCCAGCTTTAAAGTTTTGTTGTTGTTGTTGTTTTTTCTAAAGAAGCCTTAAAAAAATGAGAATACAACTCAAAATTAAGCCTGATGGGTTTTTTGATTAGTTAAGTGTCCCCAGAGCATTCAAGGAGAAGGAAATGGCACCCACTTCAATATTCTTGCCTGAGAAATCCCATGGGCAGAGGAGCCTGGTGGGCTCCATACAGTCCATGGGGTCGCACAGAGTCGGACATGACCGAGCAAAGCATGCCAGTCCTTTTCAGTGCTTTTCCAGCCCAAGTAAAATTCAATTAAAACTCTGATTTACAAGCAAGAAGGGATTAGGGGAGGAAATTAAGGGCATATTACTGAACATGCGTTTAAACACTTCACATAAAGTGGATCTGTTTATTCATATTCCTGTGAGTCTGAACACGTATCTGATCACTGCTCGCCAGTCAGAGTACCTTGAATCGAAAATTCCCAGAAAAATGTATTTTGTTGGAGTGACTGGGCTTTGAAAGGGCTGGATGCACTGAGCCAGGTGAATCCAAGCCTCTCAGACACTCTGTCCCCAGCCAAGCAAGCAAAGGCAAAGCCCACTGGGAAAGCTGCGTGGCCGCTGGCCCCCACGGGAGGCTGACGGCAGCTTTCACACACCTTGGCCTCTGGCGTTTGGGGGCAGATGTCAGGACCCTAAATATTACTAAAAGCACGATCTGGTGTACTCCTGGCTTTTCAAAAGCACTTAAAAAAACAACAGGCAGGCCACTCCTGGGAGACCAAAATCCAGTTAAAATGTAAAAATGCCCTGTGCTCAGCAGAGAAGAAACGCTGCCACGTTCAGCTTAACCGTTTTTTCAGAGTTGTTTAAAAAAATGACAGAACTGCTTTTCATCATGGGCCTTTTTAACAATTAAGTTTACAGGGTTCTTTCCATCGTAATAAAGAGAAAGACTCAGGGACGCTCTTCTGGGCTTATCCAGCCATTTTCCTAATTGAACAGCCTGATCATTTCAGTGAGGTGGTTAACAATTTTTTCTTTTGATTTATAGGAACATTTGTCTCCTTCCTCTCCCAAAACAACTTTCTTCTATAAAAATGAACAAAGCAATGTCAGCCAAGGACAAGAAAATCAGGTCTCTCTCCTCTCCCCGGCCTACTGTGGGAGCAGCCGGTGGTCAGGGGGATGAGCTGTGTCTTCCTCCCCCTCCTGGTATCTGAGGGGAAGGTTACTGGAGGTCTCCCTGGTCTCTCAGGAGTCCCTCCCCAGAGATGAAAAGATGGGGACACCACGCGTCCTGAGGGAGAACTACTTGAAGAGCGGAGTCTTCAAGGGGCAGCAGGCAGGCACAGGTTGAGGGTGGTCAGGGGAGAGGGTGGTCTGAGCAGAGGGAGCGGCCGGGCAGCCCAGGGGCTGGGAGCCCTGGAGAAGGTGCTAAGGAGGGCGATTTCGCCTGTGTGATGGGGTACTGAAGGGCATTAGCTAAGGCTGGGAAGAGACAGGGTGAGTTCTGTGTTTTAAGAAACTGTCTAGTCCAACCACAGTGGAAGGCCACCTGGCAGCATCTGTAAAAGCTGAGCCTCTGCAGACGCAACCGCCCAGCAGTTCCACTCCAGGCACGCGTGACACAGAAATGTGGGCGCAGGTTCACCAGAAAGACTCGGATAGGAATATTCTGACCAGCATCATTTAGAACAGCCCCAACCAGATTCTACTGAAATGTCCCTCAGCAGTAAAGTGGGCTAATGACCAGTGGCAGGCAAGCTGAGGAACACTCTACAGTGATGGAAATGGACAAGCCTGCTGTGTAGCAACATGTGCAAACCGTAAAGCAATGCTGAGTGAGAGCCAGACAGAAACTGCACACGCAGTGTGAAAGCGGGCTTCCCCGGTGGCCCAGGGTAAAGACTCCGCCTGCCGATGCAGGAGACGCGGGTTCCATCCCTGGGTCGGGAAGACCCCCTGGAGAAGGGAACGCCAACTCACTCCATAATTCTCGCCTGGAAGATTCCATGGACAGAGGAGCCTGGTGGGCTACAGCCCACGGGGTCGCAAGAGAAATGACTTAGAAACTAAAGCAGCAACTCTGCGATTATATCTAGTTTTTCAGTTAATTTTTTGGCTGCTGTAATTTCCCAACCAGGGATCGAACCCATGGCCCATAGCAGTGACAGCAGCGAATCCCAGCCACTGGGCCACCAGGGAACACCTGTGCTTAATAGTTACGTGGCGGTAAATCACAGCCTGGCCAACCTCTGCTGGACGTCAGGACAGATGGACACCTGATCTAGGGTGCGTTCCTATTATGGACTCCATCAAGCTTGCGATCTCTGCACTTCTCTGTGTTATGCTTTCATAAAACGTAACATTTAAAGAAAACATACAGTATCAGAGTAGAAGACAGATTTGCTGGACAAGGCTTAAAACACATGGAAAACCTCCATGAACAAGACAGACAGGCAGTTAAGTGGAGGTCAGAAGCCAGAGGGGTTTCCCAGGTGGGGCAGTGGTAAAGACTCCACCTGCCAGTGTGGGAGATGCAAGATTTGATCCCTGAGTCGGGAAGATCCCCTGGAGGAAGGCATGGCAACCCACTCCAGTATTCTTGCCTGGAGAATCTCATAGTCAGAGGAGCCTGGCAGGCTATATAGTCCATGAAGTCACACAGACCTGGACATGACTGAGCACGCAGATGTGGGGGAGACCAGGTGGCAGAGCAGTGGCCTGGTCTGAGCTGGACGGAGAAGCGGATGTTCCCCTGGCTGTAAAGTGGGAGGTGCCCCACTCCACAGCCCGTGGCATGAGAGCTGAGGAAGAGTCCCCAGGAAGACAGAGGCCCCAAGACATTTCACAGTGACTCAGACTGAAGAAGCTCTTATCATGGAAGAAGGAAGTCGACTGAAGCCAACTGGAAGCAAACAGTCAAACCCAGAATGCAGAACATTCTATGGGAGGAAATTTTATTAAAATGATTCATGCTGGATTAAGAGATCTAAGGCACATTAACATCCCTGGGTAAATTTGAACCTATCAACTATAAAATGGCATTTCTGAGACAATCAGGAAAACCCTATAAGCATATATGTAAGTAAAAGATGACACAAAGGAATCACAGTTAATACTTTTAGGAATAACTGTGGAAAATTCTGAAAGAGATGGGAATACCAGACCACCTAACCTGCCTCTTGAGAAATCTGTATGCAGGTCAGGAAGCAACAGTTAGAACTGGACATGGAACAACAGGCTGGTTCCAAATAGGAAAAGGAGTACGTCAAGGCTGTATATTGTCACCCTGCTTATGTAATTTATGCAGAGTACATCATGAGAAACACTGGACTGAAAGAAACACAAGCTGGAATCAAGATGGCCAGGAGAAATATCAGTAACCTCAGATATGCAGATGACACCACCCTTATGGCAGAAAGTGAAGAGGAGCTAAAAAGCCTCTTGATGAAAGTGAAAGAAGAGAGTAAAAAAGTTGGCTTATAGCTCAACATTCAGAAAACAAAGATCAGGGCATCTGGTCCCACCACTTCATGGGAAATAGATGCGGAAGCAGTGGAAACAGTGTCAGACTTTATTTTGGGGGCTCCAAAATCACTGCAGATGGTGACTGCAGCCATGAAATTAAAAGACGCTTACTCCTTGGAAGGAAAGTTATGACCAACCTAGACAGCATGTTCAAAAGCAGAGACATTACTTTGCCGACTAAGGTCCGTCTAGTCAAGGCTATGGTTTTTCCTGTGGTCATGTATGGATGTGAGAGTTGGACTGTGAAGAAGGCTGAGCGCAGAAGAATTGATGCTTTTGAAATGTGGTGTTGGAGAAGACTCTTGAGAGTCCCTTGGACTGCAAGGAGACCCAACCAGTCCATTCTGAAGGAGATCAGCCCTGGGATTTCTTTGGAAGGAATGATGCTAAAGCTGAAACGCCAGTACTTTGGCCACCTCATGCGAAGAGTTGACTCATTGGAAAAGTCTCTGATGCTGGGAGGGATTGGAGGCAGGAGGAGAAGGGGATGACCGAGGATGAGATGGCTGGATGGCATCATGGACTCGAGGGACGTGAGTCTGAGTGAACGCCAGGTGATGATGATGGACAGGGAGGCCTGATGTGCTGTGATTCATGGGGTCGCAAAGAGTCGGACACGACTGAGCGACTGAACTGAACCGATACTGAACGATCTAGAAGTTGTAAAATATAGTGTGTAGAACTTTAAAATACTTCAAGTTAAAAAAAAGGGACTAATGAACTGTGGCAAAATGCTGATCATTGCTGATTCTGGGTAATAGACACGTGAGAATCATTGTACTAGTCTCTCTACTTCTACGCTCTCCAACCAAAAAAGAAAGAAAACTTGAATTATCAATATAAGAAATCAGAGATGGGACATCTATCTATCTATCTATTACATTAAAGGGTAATAGGTATATATAGTGAACAACTTTATACCAATAAATTTTAAACTTAAAGTGGAAAAACTCCTTTAAAGATACAGACTGTCAAATGTCATTAAAGGAAAAAATAAGCTGAATAACTGTCTATGAACTGTTACTTGGAGAGGTATGTGGCTTCACTGGTAAATTCTAGCAAACATTTAAGTATAAAAATGTGAATATTAAATAAGCTTTTCCAGAAAATAGAAGAGAAAGGAACTTTTCACAACTTCTTTTATGAGGTCAATATTACCCTGACAACAAAACCAAATAAAGACATCCATGGCAAAAAGACTACTGGCAAATATCTTTTATGAACATAAACAAAAAGAAGTCCTGAGTAAAATGAGCAAATCAAATCCAGCAATATGTAAAAAGGATGATACAGCGTCACCAAGGACTGTCTCATCTGAGGAATGTAAATTACGCTTCATATTTGAATCCCAATCAATGAATCACTGTGTCAACAGATTTAAACAAAAACCTCACAATGACCTTAACACATGTAGGAAAAATTATTTGACAAAATTCAACAATTCATGATAAAAATTATCAGCAAACAAAGAATAAAAAGAGAACTTGCTCAATCTGATAAACAGCATCCCTACAGCTAACACCCCTTTTAATGAAGAATCAAATACTGCTCTGTGGTAAAGAATCTGCCTGCAATGTGAGGGACCTTGGCTCGATCCCTGGGTTGGCAAGATCACTTGGAGGAGGGAAAGGCTACCCACTCCAGAATTCTGGCCTGGAGTAGTCCATGGACTGTGTAGTCCAAGGGGCCACAAACAGTTGGACAGGACTGAGCGACTTTCATTTTTTCAGACTGGAATCAAGGCAGTGACTCCATTCTTCCCACTTCTGCTCAACACCGGATATGGAGCCTAGCCAGAGCAAGAAGGGCTTCCCAGCTGGTGTCAGCAGCAAAGAACCCGCCCACCACTGCAGGAGAAGGAGGAGACCTGGGCTTGATCCCTGGGTCAGGAAGACCCCCTGGAGGAGGGCCTGGCAACCCACTCCAGTATTCTCGCTTGGAGGATTCCATGGGCAAGGCTTCAGTCCACTGGGTTGCAAAGAGTCGGACACAGCTGAAGTGACTTAACACACATGCAGAGTAATGAAGAAAAGGCATACACTGGAGGAAAAGATAAAGCTATCTTTGTTCACAGCTGACATGACTGTATTAAAAATCCTACTGGAACCAATAAGTGTATTTAACAGTCTTAGCATACAAGGGCAATACACAAAAATTAACTGTATTTTTGTATACTAGCAGAGAACTAGTATATTTTAAAATATAAAATATACTAAAAAAGGGAACATGAAATTTAGAAATCTAGTATCCTTTACAATAGCACCAAAAATCTGAACTACATATGGACATTAACAAAATATGACCTGTAAATTAAAATTTTATACAGTTTTAACAGAAATTACAAGCAAAGAGATAGACCATGTTCTCACAGATCAGAACTCAATACTGTAAAAATGATAATCCTCCCCAAACTGAATTATAGATTCAACATAATCTTAATGAAAATCACAGTAAGTTCTGGGTTTTTTTTTTTTTTAAGAAATTGATGAGCTGATTCTAAAATATAAATATAAGCTCAAATTAGAGAATAGAATAGCAAAAACAATATGAAAGAAGCCAAACAAAGCTTGCACTTCTGTATTTACTACAGAGCCATACACAGACGACTGCAGAGTTAGAGGGCACACGTCAAGATCAGTAGAGGACTGAGCCACAGACGCCCCTCAATTTTGTTCCCATCCGACAACAAAAATCAGCCTCCTTCCACCAATGAAAGTGCCTCTGGGGAGCCAGGGGGTCCAGCACCATTCGCCCAGGGACTCAGGAGGAGTCCGGCCCACCTGTGCATCGGGTAATGGGGGCTGTGGAACCAGCAGGGACCCGTGAGAGGCTTCACCCTTCTCAGCCGCCAGCCGGGAGCCCCTGAGCAGACAGACCCGGGCGGTCACCTACAGACGAGAGCGCCTGGGGAGTCCAGCTTCCAGAGAGGTTCCAGCGCCCCCGAGCAGAAGACCACGTGCCTGGACACACTGGTCCTGTGTGGACAGCCTGCCTGGACTCCGGGAGGGGCAGGCTGACCATGCCAACATCACCACGACCCCCGGGATGGTGTGCCCGGGATGGCGTGCCCGGGGGGAAACACGGTCTTCTCCCTCGGGGGAGAGGGAGAGCGCCCAGCTTCCCCAGCTGCGGGACTGACTGTCAGGGAGACACTTCTCCCCTGCAGCACCCGGGGTATCAAAGCAGGCCCTCCAGGACTGGAGGCAGAGACAGATGGGAACAAGATTAGATTCGCGGAGGTCTTTAATTTCTGTCTGCACTGTGGGCTCCATCAGAAAGCCTGTCCACAAGCTGCTGGGGAAGCCTCACCCAAGGAGGCCCCCCCTGGCCTGTGGGCACCCCCAGCACACTGCCTGCCTTGCCCACACCTCCGCGACTCTCAGAACAGCTCCCTTTACGTGCTCCTGAGAGCAAGATGTGGTGAAAGGCTAGGGGACACGCAGGAAAGCAGACCAGGGGGCTGCAGCACCGATCTCCTGAAAAGGAGAGGCTATCAACAGCCAGCCTGGAAGATCAGAAGACGCACAAGCCTAAGAATCCTGCCACAAGGCAAGTGGGAGGTGTGGAGCGGGTGTGTTCATACGAGCTGTGAGAGCGCTTCGGAATCTGTCGAGGCAGTCAGCAAAGAGGGGAGAAGGTAAGTGCTACCTCAAACATGAAAGCAACACGGAAGTCCAAGAAACGTGAGCAATCAAGGAGATGTGACACCACCAAAGGACAACAATAATTTCCCGGTATCCAAATCCAAATCCACAGAGCTCTACAGTGTACTCAATAGAGAGTTACAAATACTGTCCTAAGGAAACCGGAGCTNTGGTCACCTACAGACGAGAGCGCCTGGGGAGTCCAGCTTCCAGAGAGGTTCCAGCGCCCCCGAGCAGAAGACCACGTGCCTGGACACACTGGTCCTGTGTGGACAGCCTGCCTGGACTCCGGGAGGGGCAGGCTGACCATGCCAACATCACCACGACCCCCGGGATGGTGTGCCCGGGATGGCGTGCCCGGGGGGAAACACGGTCTTCTCCCTCGGGGGAGAGGGAGAGCGCCCAGCTTCCCCAGCTGCGGGACTGACTGTCAGGGAGACACTTCTCCCCTGCAGCACCCGGGGTATCAAAGCAGGCCCTCCAGGACTAGAGGCAGAGACAGATGGGAACAAGATTAGATTCGCGGAGGTCTTTAATTTCTGTCTGCACTGTAGGCTCCATCAGAAAGCCTGTCTACAAGCTGCTGGGGAAGCCTCAGCCAAGGAGGCCCCCCCTGGCCTGTGGGCACCCCCAGCACACTGCCTGCCTTGCCCACACCTCCGCGACTCTCAGAACAGCTCCCTTTACGTGCTCCTGAGAGCAAGATGTGGTGAAAGGCTAGGGGACACGCAGGAAAGCAGACCAGGGGGCTGCAGCACCGATCTCCTGAAAAGGAGAGGCTATCAACAGCCAGCCTGGAAGATCAGAAGACGCACAAGCCTAAGAATCCTGCCACAAGGCAAGTGGGAGGTGTGGAGCGGGTGTGTTCATACGAGCTGTGAGAGCGCTTCGGAATCTGTCGAGGCAGTCAGCAAAGAGGGGAGAAGGTAAGTGCTACCTCAAACATGAAAGCAACACGGAAGTCCAAGAAACGTGAGCAATCAAGGAGATGTGACACCACCAAAGGACAACAATAATTTCCCGGTATCCAAATCCAAATCCACAGAGCTCTACAGTGTACTCAATAGAGAGTTACAAATACTGTCCTAAGGAAACCGGAGCTACGAGAAAACCCAGAAAGGCAAGTCAGTGAAATCACAGAAACAATATATGAACAAAATGAGAAAATCAGCAAAGAGAGAGAAATTATTAAAAAGAACCAGAAAGAAGTTCTGGAGCTGAAGGACTCAGAGAAGGAAATGAAACGTGCATAGAGAGCACCACCAGCAGAACAGACCNTTTCTGGAACTCTCTTGCTTTTTCCATGATCCAGCGGATATTGGCAATTTGATCTCTGGTTCCTCTGCCTTTTCTAAAACCAGCTCGAACATCAGGGAGTTCATGGTTCACATACTGCTGAAGCCTGGCTTGGAGAATTTTGAGCATTACTTTGCCAGCATGTGAGCTTTTATAATCTGCATCTAACTTTACAGAAAACCAAGTCAAGAGAGAAAGAGTAATTCAAAGCAGCTGTGATTCGTCTCAAAAATAATGGCTTAAAGAATGCTTTTAAATCTCATTTAATGCTCATAAATAATTAAGACTATCATGAGCTGTAGAAATAGTAATAGTTTTCATTAATTTAATTTATCTGCTATATCTACCTAAGCGCAGATGACAACGGCAGGAAGAGGTAATTAATGCTCAAAAAGTTTTAAAGGCAGATGTAGGAAGGGACAGAGACAAGAACACAGCATAACACAAGTTCTCTCTAATTTACTCTCTCTCTCTGCTTTCCTCTGGTATAACTTAAACGGTCAGAGGTCTATAAAAGCACTCCCAACCAACTGGAAACCAGTTCTTCCTCAGTGGGGGTCTGTTAGGAGGGAGGCCTAGCTCTCAGCCAGTCAGTATTAACAGAGAAGAAAATACTCAATACTGGGTTGGCCAAAAAGCTCCTCTGGGTTTTCCCATGAGACAGGACTGGAAGTCTGAATAAGCTTTCTGGCCAACCCAATATTATAATATGAATTTTATTTATCATCCGGCAGTATTTAAGGCTAGTGTGCAAAAAGAATTACACAGGCAAAAGCAACAGAAACACCAAAGGTAAAAGAGCTGCAGCTGCAAAACCACCCCCGCCAGGGTGCAGAGNATTTATCATCCGGCAGTATTTAAGGCTAGTGTGCAAAAAGAATTACACAGGCAAAAGCAACAGAAACACCAAAGGTAAAAGAGCTGCAGCTGCAAAACCACCCCCGCCAGGGTGCAGAGCGGGAGCGACCTGGAGGGACGGGGGTACGGGGGGGCACGGGGCCACGGGAGTCGGCCAAAGAAGAGCCTGACCACCGCACCGCCGAGACACAAATCCGGAGGTTTCACAGCAGCCCGCCTGCACGGCACCACCACCGTCGGAGGGGCCCCAGGAGCCTAGGAAAGCCGAGCAACCAGGATAACTGTCAGCACCTGGCCGGAGTGCACCCGACCACCCAAACGTCTGGGGAGGCACCGCCATCCCAGCGACAGGCCCCCAAAGATACCCGTCCTCAGCCCCAGAGCCTGGTACAAGGGGTTCTATGGATTGCGTGCGGTTCAAGTTAAGGGCCTGAAGATGTGGAATTATCCTGGATGCTCCAAGGGGGCCCAATCGAACCACAAAGCTTCCAAATGGAGCCGTTCTCCTGGCTGGGGGGACCCCAGGGACACACAGGGGCTCCCTTGTAAGTGGAAGCTGCAAGGTCAAGAAAACACACTCGTCTCCAGAGCTTCCGGGGCGGGACATGGGTCCCCCCAAGACCCAGATTTCAGCACAGCGACACCCAGCTGGACTCCTGCCCTGGAGAACAGGATAATCCATCTGGGTGGTTCAAGCAAAAGCAGGACCAGGAAACTAAGACAAAGTCAGACCTGCTTCCTCAAGTCACTGGACCTCCACCTGAGCCCCCTGCTGCCACTTTGCCTCCTCACTTCCCCACGAAAGGGTACTTGTGATTAAAAGACGTGCCGTCCACGTCGCAGGTCTCCATTCAAAAGTATCCCTCCCCCCAGAAAAGCTCTCCCGACCCTAGACCTTGCTTAACCATGCCAGGCGAGGCCAGGAGACCATTCCAGGCATTCTCTTAGCACCTGCTCCTCTCAGCTTGGGCCTGGCTTGACTGAATTCTTTCCTTCAGAGTTTACACTTATTGAGTGTTGACTAAATGCTCGTTCAGTTCAGTTCAGATCAGTCGCTCAGTCATGTCCAACTCTTTGAGACCCCATGGACTGCAGCATACCAGGCCTCCCTGTCCATCACCAACTCTTGGAGTCCACCCAAACCCATGTCTATTGAGTCAGTGATGCTATCCAACCATTTCATCCTCTGTCATCCCCTTCTCCTCCTGCCTTCAATCTTTCCTAGCATCAGGGTCTTTTCAAACGAGTCAGCTCTTCGCATCAGGTGGCCAAAGTACTGGAGTTTCGGAGCACCACACAAAGGAATTTTCCTGGGTTCTCTCATTCAAGCCTCCCCAAAACCCTAGCAGGTAGACGTGATTATTATCCTCCATCTTTTAAATTAAGAAGTTCAAGATCACGCAGCCAGTATGTGAAGCCAGGCAGTCTAACACAGGAGTTGGTACCCTTAACCATGCCTTTAGCGTCTGCCTTTGACATGAGAAACGTGAATTCCAACATCTTCTGCCTTAATTAACAAAATACCCCCAGTATTCAGCACAGAGTAGAGAATTAATAGTTGCTGAATATGGACAAACAGGACAAAATGGCTTTTCCACTTACTATTCTTTTTATTTAAGAAAACTTTTTCATTTTGGGAAGTCAAAGATATATAGAGGTCATGATATGATGACCCCCAAAATACCCATCTCCCAACATCAAAACTTGTCAACGTAGGGCCCATCTTAAAGGCCAACATTTAATCAAATTAATATTATACTAGCTGGTAGAAAGAGTATTATTTTTCAGAATCATATGTACCTAGTTTTCACCATATGCTTATTAATCTGTGTTAATAGATTTTTTTTTTTAAAGAGCTTCAAATGGGCAGGTATTTTTTCATGACACACAAAACAGGGATACTATAAAGGGGAGACTGACCTTTTTCCCTATGTAAAATTAAATTTTTCCTCAGAGAATACTGTAAACAAAGTTTAAAAAAATGGGGAAACAGTTGTAACATATTTGACAAAAGATTAGCATCCTCAACGTATACAGAGTTCTTACAAATCAGTAAGAAAAAGAACAATGGCATATTATCTAGAAAAAAATGGTTTCAACAGATTCACCACTATTCCTAAAAGACAAAAAGGCCTTCCGACTGACGCCCCCTGTCAACACACTTTCTCTGGCGCTCTACAGTTTACAACAGCAAACACTCCCAAAAAGAGGAAAACAACCCTCACCTGTCAGCTTCTTTCTTCAAACCCGAGGAGCCTTAGAATCCCGCATCAGAGGGGGCCTGAAGAACGTCTGACCTCAGAATCCTTCCAAACAGGAAGCAGGACAAATAGTTCCACTTCACAGTGGGACCAGAAGTCCATGGACCAGGTGTCCGGTTCTCAGTCCTGCCGGGGGTGAGATGAAGAGGAAGGTGAGTGAAGAACGCAGAGTGTTTAAGAGATGAGGGCTTAAAGGCTAAAGCACCAAGCCCCCTGGATGGCATCTCAGACCTTGGATGTGCAGCTTGGAAGGAAGGGACTGCCATTCAGTGGAAAAACAAGACCCAAGGGGCCGAAGGATGCCTAGAAGAGGCAAGCTCGCACTGGTGTAGCAGAGGGGCCCAAAGCTCTCAACTTTGAGAAACAGCAGTTATAACCTCTCCTTCAAATAAGGAAAACAAGAATGGAGTCTATCTTCAGCCATCAGGGTAAGATTATTTTAGGAATACTGAGTTTCCCAGACGTTGATTTGAGTCTTTTTTAGAAAAAGATTTTTTTTTGATGTGGACCATTTCTAAAGTCTTTATTGAATTTGTACAATATTGCTTCTGTTTTGTGTCTTGGTTTTTTGCCTGTAAGGCAGGAGGGATCTCATCTCCCTGGCCAAGAATCAAACCCTCATCCCCCTGCATTGAGCAAAATCTTAACCACTGAACTGCCAGGGAAATCCCCTCGAATCTTTTGAAACTGAAAGTCCCACAGTCGTGTCCCACTCTTTGCGACCCCATGGACTGTAGTCCTTGGAATTCTCCAGGCCTGAATACTGGAGTGGGTAGCCTTTCCTTTCTCCAGGGGATCTTTCCAACCCAGGGATCAAATCTGGGTCTCTCGCATTGCAGGCTGATTCTTTACCAGCTGAGCCACAAAAGAAGCCCAAGAATACTGGAGTGGGTAGCCTAACCCTTCTCCAGGGGATCTTCCCAACCCAGAAATCGAACTGGGGTCTCCTGCATTGCATGCGGATGCTTTACCAACTGAGCTATGAGGGAAGCTCAGATCTATAAAGTCTTAAATTAAGAACAGCAACAACAACAACAAAAAAATTCAGGGACTTCCCTGGCAGTCCAAGAAGATGGCACACTTCCAATGCAGGGGGCACAGGTTCAATCTCTGGTCAGGGAACTAAGATTCCATATACTGCATGGTACAGCCAGCAAATAAAATCGTGACTCGTTCAATAGTTAGAAACAACATTCGAGCCACATCTGAAGCATACTTGCCATAAATGTTGACTCTGACTCTAATTAAGCCTTAAGATCTACCTTGCAGTTTATCCAGACACAGTAGATAGAGGAATAAGCTAAACCACACTCTATACAAAGCTGAATAAATTCAGAATGAGAGCCGTCCAAGCGATACCAGTAAACCATGACATTAAAGAAACCCACAGGACTGCTTCAGACCAGAGTCAGCAAACTATGGCCCTCAGGTAACTCCCACCTGCAGGCGGAGTTTAAAACAAAAACCCTTGGAACAATTTTCCTAGAACACAGCCATGCTCATTCACATATCATCCACGGTTGAGTCTTTACAGCAACACAGCTGAGTAGCTGCAACGGAGACCACACGGCCTGAGAAGCCTTAAGGAGTTAGTAATTAGCCCTTTTCACTAAGTCTGTCAACCCCCTGTCCTGGACTAAGAGACAGCAGACACTCAACAAAACACCTCGTGTGGCCCATTTTGATTCACAGAAGCCAAGAGTAAAAGTGCATTTCCAAGGCAATCAAGGAAATCTGTGGACTGGGTTCTAGAAAAGGTGAAGGAATTATTGTCAATTTGATAAAGAGATAACAATGGTGTTATGGTTATACAAGAAAATGCCTTTTTGGAGGTACAGACCACACTAGTTGGGCTTCCCGGGTGGCTCAGTAGTTAAGAATCCGCCTGCCAGTGCAGGAGACCCGGGTTCGATCCTTCGGTTGGGAAGAGCCCCCTGGAGAAGGGAACAGCAACCCGTACCAGGATTAATGCCTGGGAAATTCCACGGACAGAGAAGCCTGGCAGGCCATAGTCCATGGGGTCGCAAAAAAAGTCAGGCATGTCCTTAGCCATAACTAAACAAAAGCAACTACCCTAGACAGGGGTGAAATATGTTATCTGCAATTTAAACTGCTTCAACAAAAAGATTAGCAGATACAGCCAAAAAAAGAAAAAAGAAATTGTTTTAATCAACCATTAAATCTAGTTGATGGATATATGGAAGTTCATCATACCATTCCCTTCCCTTTTAAATTTGCTTTAATAAAAAGCAAATTAAAAATCAGAGCTCTGATCAAAAACTAGAGTTTATCTACAGAGGGCCTTTCTCTCTAGGCAGGCCTCCGGCCCCACTGTCCTTACAGTTTCATCCCTATTTCTCCAACAAGGTTACAAGATCCCCTGGAGCAGGAAATGGCAACCCACTCCAGTATTCTTGCCTGGAGAATCCCATGGACCGAGGAGCCTGGTGGACTATAGTCCATGGAATCACAAAGAGTGGGGCACGACTAAGCCTGCACGCGTGTGGGCACAGTCTGCCACCAGGAATGCTGGTCCCCATTCCACTCCTCTGCCTGTAAAAATTCTACCCTGGGTCCAAGGCGAAGCCTCACTATGACCTCCCCCAGTCCTCTGCCCGGAGTTCATTTCCCAGAGCTCTAACTGCCCTTGGGCACTTACTTCATCCTCCAGAAATGTTAGCTATTCACCATGTGTATTACCTTGTGATGTCATGCAAACCCGAGACTTCTACTAACTGTCAACCAGTTTCAGGAGGTATAATATGGGGGCATAATAACACCTTCCATATTGTAATCTCTGCCTACTCTCTGCCTAGCTCTCAGATCCAATCTAGGCAAGGTCGTCTTGCCCTGGGCAGTTTTACTGACCAGAGAGAGCTTCAATTAAAGAACAAATTCCTGTTACACAAGATGCTGGCTCTGTTTAACCAACAATCTCTTCATAAAATCTCTAATCTGAGCGTTACCTCTTGGATGATGAAGGTCATAGAAAAGAGTAAGATCGCTTGAATTTTGTCCTCCTGTCGTCACCTTCCTTGGGACCCTCTGTCTGTAAACAATGCTGCACTAATCTCCATGCCCACTGGTGCCCTAGCCCCTTGGAAAGGCCCAGTGGACTTGAGTACAAAGCCCTCAAGTACAGAGCCTTGACTCCACCAGCAAGAGCTGACTCAGACTGGAACTTTCAAGATATTACTACATAAAATAAGAGGGCAATGAACAGATCATTTTAAAAACTTAATACCACACTCTATTCTTCCCACAATCGGCTACTTAAGGTCAGCGTGAATAACCACCTTCTCTAGGTCTAGTGCTAATAGTCAGGACCCTGGTTTGCAAGGTCAGCCAGTCCAAAACACTTCTGTACAAAGGTCCACCAATTAGAAATTAATTTACCTTTGCAAACTCAGCTTTTGAAACACAAATGCTCTCTACCCAGGCAGTCTGCTTATTCAGGAACTTCTGGTTTCTCCAGGGAGTCGTTTTAGGAAAAACAAGGCATTTGGGGAAAATGTGAGCAACCTGCAGGGGTCTCTTATTAGCATTTCAATAAATTGAGTGAGACCAGGGAGAACGGTCTTCAGTTACAGGAAAAAGTACATAAAAACGTGTGTGTGAGACCTACACTTATATTGGTCAAATCCAACTGATTTAGAGAGACCTTTTAGTTTTTAATCCAAGATTTCTCCCTGGGACATTAAGCAAAATTAATATCCTGCTTTAAGAAGACGTGGCTCCAAGTCTCATTTTCTTATCAGTTCAATATTAACAGCCTGGAGTCAGGTGTGTTTTAAAATCGTGCACCAATAAATTTAATTATTAAAAAAAAAAAGTCGTGCACCTCTTTAGCGTTACCAGTGTGGCTGCGGTGTTCTCTTTGGCCAACAGAGTGCAAGCTCAATAAGCATATTTCCTAATCAAGGCAGTAAAAGAGATTTCTTCAAAAAATTCGGCGGGGTCACTAACAGCTCCGAAGAAGCCCGAACTCAGAAACTGACCAGGGCCAGGTGTTCTCTTTTCTTAGGCAGCTTTCTGGTCTCCTCGCAAACAGGGATCTCTAAAGCTAAAAACAGAAGCATCAGACCGGGAGATCCTTTTCCAGGGGACCCTTCTGATGGGTCATCACGTGTTCCTGGGAAGAGGAGGCGTCTTCTCCTGGGTAACTGACCGAGGCGTCGGCGTCGCGCTGCGCCGGGCACTGCGCGGACGCGCTAACGGCCCGGGGCGCCGCCCTGCCAGCCGCTCCCGCAGGCGCCGCGTCCCGCCACGGCCGCGGCTCTGTCCCCGCCCTCCGTCCCCGGCCTGCGCGGGCCCCGGAGACGCGCCGGCGTGCGACGCCCCAGGCCCCGGGGCCCCCTCGCGGCGGGGGCGGGGACGGACAGGGCCGGGCTCGGCCCGCGCTCGGCGACTCACCTGCCTCGGCGCGCGGCGCCCTTCGGGGAGAGCCGGCCCGGGCGACCGAGCGGAAATCCCGGCCGGCGGTGGCTGGGGCGGCCGCCCCCGGGAGGCCGCCCCCGAGGGCGCCCCCTGGAGGCGGGACGCGGTACCCGCCCGCCCGCGAGGGCCGCGCACACACCTGAGCGCGCGCCGGGAGCCCCGAGGGCGCCCACCTGGGGCTTCTCTGCCGCTGCGTGCGCCCTAAGGCGGCCCGCCTGGGCGTCCACGGTCAGCCTTGAGTCCGTGTTGGACCCAGACCCGCCTGGGGACACACACACACACGAGTCCACGTTGGACCCAGACCCACCTGGGAACACACACAGCTTTGAGTCCATGTTGGACCCAGATCCATCTGGACACACATACAGACCCACCTGGACACACACACACACACACACACACCCCCTCTAAGGCAGCCCGCCTGGGCGTCCAGGATCAGTCTTGAGTCCATATTGGACCCAGACCCACCTGGACACACACACACACACACAGAAATGAGCCCACGTATCCTGTAGGACAGATGGACAAGGTAATGACCAACGTCTCCAGCACCCACACTCCACTCGGCACTGATACTGGATACAGATAATCGTGTAACCTTGATACTGCCACTATTTACCAATTCTCCATTTTCACATAAAACTGTGGTTGGAGGAGTTCATGCTTAATCACTTGTCATGTCTGACTCTTTGTGACCCTATGGACCGTAGCCCACCAGGCTTCTCTGTCCATGGGATTCTCCAGGCAAGAATACTGGAGTGAGTTGCCATGCCCTCCTCCAGGAGATCACGACTTACCATCTCTTCCCTGGATCCCAGGACTAAATTTGAGCCCCAACAATGAGAGGAGTGAAGACTTTTTTTTCCTTTCTAGACTTTGTTATTCTGGGCTTAAGCAATGCTACTTTGGGGACCTGGGTGAAAAGAATGGCAGAGAGATTGAGGGGAGCCACTTCTGCCCCCACCCCAAAGACCAATTCATAAGTACTAGTTGTTGGACTAGAAATAATCCCCCTTACTCATTTTCTGCCTTTCTACTCTCTCATATATGGGATTGGACTCATGTGGTTTTTACAATCTGGTTTCTACCCAAACATTTCCAATAATGCTGATGTGGTTGTGTTTTGAACAGATGTGCAATTTCTAAAGAAATCTAAAAGATCAGATTCATAAACCATAATTTTCACAGAGTTCTTTCTTGTGTGGGGAAGTTCATAATTAAATTTAAATTTATATTACTATAAAAAAGCCACATCTAATGTATATTTTAACATACCATTTTTAAAGAGTAGCTGTAATCATCTTAAGTTTTCTCTTCCAAAAGGAAGAGTGGTTCCATTTTTATTAATTTTTTGAAACAGGAAGATCATGTCAGCAAAAGAAAATGTGAGGGAAATAAATGAATAAATAATTCCCCTGTAAAGGAAGATTAAAGATGGTAAGGAGGTGAGTGTTAAATTGCATTTATTGCCAGATAAGTCTGGGAGAGTCTGATCCAATATGGATTAGGCTCTGTGGGATGAGATATTCAGTTTAACTGTCAAAAAATCACCCACAGAAAAATAATTTATAATAGTAATTTTCAAAATGTGGTCCCAGATGGGCACCATGAGCAGCACCTGGAAATTCAGAAATGTAAACTCGAAGCCCACACCCCAAGCCTTCTGAATAACCAACTCTGGGGGTGATACTCAGCGAAATGAAATGCATTTAAACAAATGCCTCTTTTTTCTTCATAATGATCATTTATTTTTTCCCCAGTTTTATTAAGTTATAGTTGTCTCACAGCATTATAAAAGTTTAAGGTAATTTGCATAATGATTAAATCAGCATAATGATTTGACTTACAGACATCATGAAATGATTATCACAAGTTTAGTGAACATCCATCATCTTCAGTTCAGTTCAGTTGCTCAGTCGTGTCTGACTCTTTGCAACCCCATGGACGGCAACACGCCAGGCCTTCCTGTCCATCACCAACTCTGGGAGCCCACTCAAACTCATGTCCACCGAGTCAGTGATGCCATCCAACCATCTCATTCTCTGTCGTCCCCTTCTCCTGCCTTCAATCTTTCCCAGCATCAGGGTCTTTTCCACGAGTCAGTTCTTCACATTAGGTGGACAAAGTCTTGGAGTTTCGGCTTCAACATCAGTCCTTCCAATGAACACTCAGGACTGATCTCCTTTAGGATGGACTGGTTGGATCTCCTTGCAGTCCAAGGGACTCTCAAGAATCTTCTCCAACACCGCAGTTCAAANTTCAACATCAGTCCTTCCAGTGAACACCCAGGACTGATCTCCTTTAGGATGGACTGGTTGGATGTCCTTGCAGTGCAAGGGACTCCCAAGAATCTCCTCCAACACCTCAGTTCAAAAGCATCAATTCTTTGGCGCTCAGCTTTCTTTATAGTACAACTCTCACATCCATACATGACTACTGAGAAAACCATAGCTTTGACTAGATGGACCTTTGCTGGCAAAGTAACGTCTCTGCTTTTTAATATGCTGTCTAGGTTGGTCATAACTTTTCTTCAAAGGAGTTTAAGTGTCTTTTAATTTCATGGCTGCAGTCACCAACTGCAGTGATTTTGGAGCTCCCCAAAATAAAGTCTGTCACTATTTCCACTGTTTCCCCATCTATTTGCCATGAAGTGATGGGACCAGATGCCATGATCTTAGTTTTCTGAATGTTGAATTTTAAGTCAGCTTTTTCACTCTCCTCTTTCACTTTCATCATCTTTCACTTTCNCCAAAAGGTGGGGGAGAGGCTGGGGTTGGGGGGTGATGTTCCAGAGTGATGCTGAGTGAAAAGAACTCAGGAGGCTTGGATTGTTGGCTGAATGACGGGTGTGCAATACAGGCTCTTCTGAAGCAAGCTTTTAAGTCTTCAGGAAACTATGCTGTATGGCTCTTTCGGTGGTCATCTAGAAATAGTTGGCCTTTGGGGGCATAATACTTGAGTGTGAAAGGAAAATCTGTGTTTCACCCAAGTTGGAACCTCACAGACCTTAGGCCAGTGTAGGAAGTGTCGACTAGTATCCCCTGCTAAAATTCATATCCACCCAAAATTTCAGAAGGTGACTGTATTTGGTTGCCTATACTTTCCTCCAAAATCAGAAGGTGACTTGAGAGGAAATCATCCTGGATTTAGGGTGGGCCCTGAATCCAATGGTTGGTATCTTTTAAAACAAAGAGAAGATACATAGAGCAAAGAAGGCNGGTTGCCTATACTTTCCTCCAAAATCAGAAGGTGACTTGAGAGGAAATCATCCTGGATTTAGGGTGGGCCCTGAATCCAATGGTTGGTATCTTTTAAAACAAAGAGAAGATACATAGAGCAAAGAAGGCTGTGCCTAGGATGGAGGCAGAGACTGGAGTGAAGCCAAGGAACGCCAGGAGTCACCAGAAGCTGGAAGAGACAAGGATGAATCCTCCCACTACAGCCTGCAGAGGAGTATGGCCCCACCCACACCTGGACTTCAGACTCCTGGCCTCCAGAACAACATTTCTGTTAGTTAAATATTTGTTTGTATCTGTTTACTTGTTTGGCTGCACTGGGTCTTAGTTATGGCATGTGGGATCTAGTTCCCTGACCAAGGATGGAACCCAGGCCCCCTGCATTGGGAGTGCTGAGTCTGAGCTGCTGGACCACCAGGTAAATCTCACAGTAATGTTATTAGGGACTTCTGTGGTGGCTCAACTGGTGAAGAATCCACCTGCAATGAGGGAGACCCAGGTTTGATCCCTGGGTTGGGAAGATCCCCTGGAGAAGGGAAAGGCTACCCACTCTAGTATTCTGGCCTGGAGAATTCCATGGATTATTCCATGGGGTTGCAAAGACTCAGACACGACTGAGCAACTGTCTGTTACTGCACACAGACCATCCAGTATTCTGGCCTGGAGAATTCCAAGGACTGTATATCCCATGGGGTTGCAAAGAGTCAGACACCACTGAGTGACTTTCACTTGGGCTTCCCTGCTGGCTCAGACAGTAAAGAATCTGCCTGTAATGGGGAATACCCAGGTTTGATCTTGAATATTATTATGTGCCAAGCATGGGTCTAGGGCTCTACATACATTTTCTCATTCAAACTTTTCAATAAGTCTGTGAAAAAGGTATTATCCACCAATTTAAGGACTTTCCAGGTGGCTCATTTGGTAAAGAATCCAGTTTGTAGCAATTCCTAGCCGCCTTAGAAATCCAATCCAGCAAGTAACTCAGAACCTCATCTATAAAATGGTGGATGGTGGTGGTTTAGTTGCTAAGTTTTGTCCAACTCTTTTGTGACCCCATGGACTATAACCCACCAGGCTTCCCTGTCCATGGGATTTCCCAGACAAGAATACTAGAGTGGGTTGCCATTTCCTTTTCCAGGGAATCTTCCCTGACCCAGGGATCGAACCCAAGTCTCCTGCATTGCAAGTGGATTCTTTACCAAATGAGCCAGGGAATTCCTTAAATTGGTAGATAATGCTACCTTTTTCACAGACTTATTGGAAAGTTTAAATCAGAAAACATATATAAAGCCCTAGACCCATGCTTGGCACATAATAATATTCAATAAATAACTGAAGGAGAGCTAACTCTCACTTGAGGTTTTTATTCTCAAGACCTTAAGTTACCCAGAAACAATCTCAGGTGTATAGTCTTATCACCCGTGTTCTAAGTCTGATTAGTTCTGTGAGTTCTTGAAACCTGTTACCCGGTTTATCAAAACCGTCTTGAGTGTCCTGTGTTTCTAATCATTTTGTTTTTAAATATGTGGCGTTTTTCCGAGGCCAATAATGCTTTCTGCTTCCTACTGGTGATAAGTGTTTGAGAAAATGTGTTCCCTGTAGATTTAAATTCAATTTCACCTGTCATTTAAAACCAGTTTTGGGGACTTCTCTGGCAGTCCAGTGGTTAAGACTTCACCTTCCCTGGTCAGGGAACTAAGATCCCATATGCCTGGTGGCCAAACAAACAAAAGCAATGCTGAAACAAATTCAATAAAGATTTAAAAGTGGTCCACATCAGAAATAAACTGTAAAAAAAAATAAACTTTAAAAAGTTTTGTTTCAGCAGTTAATTTCAACAGCATTAATTTTGATGAGTAGACTTGAGACTTGTCTCAAAAATTTTCAAAACTGCTCATTTCTAGAACTTTCTGATAACAGGTAGGGATGACAGCTTTTATAGTACTGGTCTAGGAATCTGCAGACCTCAGCAAACAAGGTGGTATGGTGCAAAGAACAGAGACCAGGAGTGTGAGAGCTACCCTACGGCCAGCTTCACTGGCGTAAGTCATCTTTTTAAGCTTCAACAGTTCAATTAGACGTGAACCCTTCCCATCCGGCCATTAGTTACCAGGACTCTGAAATGAGTCATTTAATTACTGCATGCCTCAGTTGCTTCTAATAAAAATAATGCTGCTGGTGGTGGTGGTGGTTGCTTTTGTTATGAGTTTTTCTTCCATGAAATGAGAGGGTTGGACTAAGCTAGTGTTCTTCAAATACTCATAGATGCTTAACCTTTAAAATATAAAACCTAACTCTTATATAGAAGTCCANATCCAGCAAGTAACTCAGAACCTCATCTATAAAATGGTGGATGGTGGTGGTTTAGTTGCTAAGTTTTGTCCAACTCTTTTGTGACCCCATGGACTATAACCCACCAGGCTTCCCTGTCCATGGGATTTCCCAGACAAGAATACTAGAGTGGGTTGCCATTTCCTTTTCCAGGGAATCTTCCCTGACCCAGGGATCGAACCCAAGTCTCCTGCATTGCAGGTGGATTCTTTACCAAATGAGCCAGGGAATTCCTTAAATTGGTAGATAATGCTACCTTTTTCACAGACTTACTGGAAAGTTTAAATCAGAAAACATATAAAGCCCTAGACCCATGCTTGGCACATAATAATATTCAATAAATAACTGAAGGAGAGCTAACTCTCACTTGAGGTTTTTATTCTCAAGACCTTAAGTTACCCAGAAACAATCTCAGGTGTATAGTCTTATCACCCGTGTTCTAAGTCTGATTAGTTCTGTGAGTTCTTGAAACTTGTTACCTGGTTTATCAAAACCGTCTTGAGTGTCCTGTGTTTCTAATCATTTTGTTTTTAAATATGTGGCGTTTTTCCGAGGCCAATAATGCTTTCTGCTTCCTACTGGTGATAAGTGTTTGAGAAAATGTGTTCCCTGTAGATTTAAATTCAATTTCACCTGTCATTTAAAACCAGTTTTGGGGACTTCTCTGGCAGTCCAGTGGTTAAGACTTCACCTTCCCTGGTCAGGGAACTAAGATCCCATATGCCTGGTGGCCAAACAAACAAAAGCAATGCTGAAACAAATTCAATAAAGATTTAAAAGTGGTCCACATCAGAAATAAACTTTAAAAAAAAAAAAACTTAAAAAAGTTTTGTTTCAGCAGTTAATTTCAACAGCATTAATTTTGATGAGTAGACTTGAGACTTGTCTCAAAAATTTTCAAAACTGCTCATTTCTAGAACTTTCTGATAACAGGTAGGGATGACAGCTTTTATAGTACTGGTCTAGGAATCTGCAGACCTCAGCAAACAAGGTGGTATGGTGCAAAGAACAGAGACCAGGAGTGTGAGAGCTACCCTACGGCCAGCTTCACTGGCGTAAGTCATCTTTTTAAGCTTCAACAGTTCAATTAGACGTGAACCCTTCCCATCCGGCCATTAGTTACCAGGACTCTGAAATGAGTCATTTAATTACTGCATGCCTCAGTTGCTTCTAATAAAAATAATGCTGCTGATGGTGGTGGTGGTTGCTTTTGTTATGAGTTTTTCTTCCATGAAATGAGAGGGTTGGACTAAGCTAGTGTTCTTCAAATACTCATAGATGCTTAACCTTTAAAATATAAAACCTAACTCTTATATAGAAGTCCACTATAAAAAGTTATAAAATGTGACCTGGGTGCTTATATAAATCCCTATAAAAATCTGTTGTGTAATGTAAGAATGTTTGAAATTCCAACACTCTTGTGGAAATAAAATATTTTGAAGCTTTCTATCCTGATATATTCTGATATGGTTAAAAAGTCCCTTCGATTGAAAAAGTACATTTCTGCTCTGCCATTCATCAGGCTGACATAGCACAGATGAAGGCAGTGGGGAGTGAAGAGAAAATCACATTTTTCCCATAGAAATGCTGAGGTTGTAATGTGTCAAGGAACCCACTTCTAAGAGTGACTGCTGCTTTATTATATATGGAGAAACCTTCTTCTGGAAAAGCACTATCAGAAATGTTGCTGTTTTGAATCATTAGGAAGAATGAAACATCACACTCGACTTGGACGGTCCAAGTCATTTCGACATGAACAAGCACCCTCGGTTTCCAACCCACGTGCAGAACTTCATTTAAAGCGCTTCTGGAGACACCCATTCACATCTCTTATAAGTTTTAGTCTCCAAGTTCATAGGACCCTGATCCAGCAGTTGGTTCTGCTGCCCAGACTGTGGAGCCCTGTACCAGGGTCACAGGATGAAGATCTCTGAAACTGACCAAGCCCCATAGCAACTGTTGCCATGAGCCTCTGATAAACCAGCCAGTTACTTGACCCTGTATTAGGTAAAATACCCACCCTATTACCCACCCTATAGCAATTCTAACCTATCACCTAATGCCCCCATTCCAGTAGGAATTTTCTTTCTTGAGGCTGTAGAAATTGGCTGCTGCTGCTGCTAAGTCGCTTCAGTCGTGTCTGACTCTGTGTGACCCCACAGATGGCAGCCCACCAGGCTCCCCCGTCCCCAGGATTCTCCAGGCAAGAACACGAGTGGGTTGCCATTTCCTTCTCCAATGCATGAAAGTTAAAAGTGAAAGTGAAAGTGAAGTTGCTCATTCATGTCTGACTCCTAGTGACCCCATGGACTTCAGCCTACAAGGCTCCTCCGTCTATGGGATTTTCCAGGCAAGAGTACTGGTGTAGGTTGCCGTTGCCTTCTAGAAATTGGCTACTAGCCTGCTAAAGGGTTTGGCTTGCCCTTGAGCCGGCCCGCTGTTCTCTAACAGAGTCTCCCACTCTGATAAACTCTGTTCTCTCATTCTGCCTCATGTCTGGAAATTCCTTTCCAACCCATGCTTGGGCCACAACACAGACCTAATGTTGACCCTTGGCACACAGCCCTGTTTGGCCTTCAGCCTGTGAAAACACTATTACCTTTAAATTCCACCTAACCTCTCCCTCCCCCAAACCTCCTGACTTCGTCTTTGTTTGGTGAGTCATCTCAGGGCTCTGAGGGTGTGTAGACCTCATTCTTAGCTTTCAAAACAAGTGATGGCCTGGATTTAGGTTGCAGGATATTTAGGATCAAGGACGATTATTTGTAATAATTTACTAGAATGACTTGATAACATTTCAGTTGATTTTATAGTGTTATTCAGTTAGACTTCAACCTCTGTACATGGCACCCAGATTCTGTTACTTATTTCACATTATAATTATCTTTTCAAGAGATGAAGAATATATTTTCCCATCTACTGTGTGGTACTTGCAATGCTGGAGATGAGGGGGAGGGGTCAAAAGGCATGAGGTGGGCCCCTTTTGCATAGTACAAAGTGTCTGTGCATTGAGTCAAATATATATTAGCCTCTAACACGAACTTCCCTGGTGGCTCACAGGGTAAAGTGTCTGCCTGCAATGCAAGAGATCTGGGTTCGATCCCTGGGTTGGGAAGATCCCCTGGAGAAGGAAATGGCAACCCACTCCAGTGTTCTTGCCTGGAGAATCCCAGGGACAGCAGAGCCTGGTGGGCTGCCATCTGTGGGGTTGCACGGAGTCGGACACGACTGAAGTGACGCAGCAGCAGCAGCAGGGGTGTGACGTACAAGATAATAAGCATAATTAATACTCCTGTAGGAAAGTTATTAAGACAAGTATATCCTAAGAGTTCTCATCACACAAAAAATTTTTTCTATTTCTATTTCTTTAATTTTATATTTATATAAGATGATGGAAAGTGAAAGATGATGAAAGTGAAAGAGGAGAGTGAAAAAGCTGACTTAAAATTCAACATTCAGAAAACTAAGATCATGGCATCTGGTCCCATCACTTCATGGCAAATAGATGGGGAAACAGTGGAAATAGTGACAGACTTTATTTTGGGGAGCTCCAAAATCACTGCAGTTGGTGACTGCAGCCATGAAATTAAAAGACACTTAACCTCCTTTGAAGAAAAGTTATGACCAACCTAGACAGCATATTAAAAAGCAGAGACGTTACTTTGCCAGCAAAGGTCCATCTAGTCAAAGCTATGGTTTTCTCAGTAGTCATGTATGGATGTGAGAGTTGTACTATAAAGAAAGCTGAGCGCCAAAGAATTGATGCCTTTGAACTGCGGTGTTGGAGAAGATTCTTGAGAGTCCCTTGGACTGCAAGGAGATCCAACCAGTCCATCCTAAAGGAGATCAGTCCTGAGTGTTCATTGGAAGGACTGATGTTGAAGCCGAAACTCCAAGACTTTGTCCACCTAATGTGAAGAACTGACTCATGGAAAAGACCCTGATGCTGGGAAAGATTGAAGGCAGGAGAAGGGGACGACAGAGAATGAGATGGTTGGATGGCATCACTGACTCGGTGGACATGAGTTTGAGTGGGCTC
>SJYW01057131.1:135695-157626 GCA_006410735.1 Raphicerus campestris | reverse complement strand
GGGTCTCCCTCATTGCAGGTGGATTCTTCACCAGTTGAGCCACCACAGAAGTCCCTAATAACATTACTGTGAGATTTACCTGGTGGTCCAGCAGCTCAGACTCAGCACTCCCAATGCAGGGGGCCTGGGTTCCATCCTTGGTCAGGGAACTAGATCCCACATGCCATAACTAAGACCCAGTGCAGCCAAACAAGTAAACAGATACAAACAAATATTTAACTAACAGAAATGTTGTTCTGGAGGCCAGGAGTCTGAAGTTCAGGTGTGGGTGGGGCCATACTCCTCTGCAGGCTGTAGTGGGAGGATCCATCCTTGTCTCTTCCAGCTTCTGGTGACTCCTGGCGTTCCTTGGCTTCACTCCAGTCTCTGCCTCCATCCTAGGCACAGCCTTCTTTGCTCTATGTATCTTCTCTTTGTTTTAAAAGATACCAACCATTGGATTCAGGGCCCACCCTAAATCCAGGATGATTTCCTCTCAAGTCACCTTCTGATTTTGGAGGAAAGTATAGGCAACCAAATACAGTCACCTTCTGAAATTTTGGGTGGATATGAATTTTAGCAGGGGATACTAGTCGACACTTCCTACACTGGCCTAAGGTCTGTGAGGTTCCAACTTGGGTGAAACACAGATTTTCCTTTCACACTCAAGTATTATGCCCCCAAAGGCCAACTATTTCTAGATGACCATCGAAAGAGCCATACAGCATAGTTTCCTGAAGACTTAAAAGCTTGCTTCAGAAGAGCCTGCATTGCACACCCGTCATTCAGCCAACAATCCAAGCCTCCTGAGTTCTTTTCACTCAGCATCACTCTGGAACATCACCCCCCAACCCCAGCCTCTCCCCCACCTTTTGGCCAGAGCAATTTAGCAACTACTTTCCATTACCCGACTTTCCCATATGGTGTCTCTTTACCAAGGCACCTTATCACAGCTGTATTATGAACTCATCCATGGCTCTCTTGAAGAAAGATGAATCTGTGATGTCACACATGTTCCTTTATTTACAAAGAAAAGTTACTTCAAATGATGCTGTAATTTACAAAGGAGAGCCCCGAAGAGGCCCCTGCAAGGAGGGGCTGGTATCAGTGCTCAGTTCCTGATGTCTACACCAGCAAGCCCAACCTGCGCACACAGCAAGGGTTGAAGTAACCTGGATTGTAAGCTCCACAGGGCCGGCATCACCTGTGATCATTCATCATATCCTCAGCAGCTAGCACACTGCCAGTGCACAGTCTGTGCTCAAGGAGATATTTTGAAAAAGATAATAGCATAAAAGTAGTCTGAGGGCCCCTTGTGATGGGACTCTTCCGTATCTTGACTGCTGTTCAGTCGCTCAGTTGTCTGACTCTGAAAGCCCAAGGACTGTAGCACACCAGGCTTCCGTGTCCTACACTCTCCCGGAGCTTGCTCAAACTCAGGTCCATTGAGTCAGTGATGCCATCCAACCATCTAGTCCTCTGTTGTCCCCTTCTCGTCTTTCCATTAAGCTTTCCCAGCCTCAGAGTCTTTTCCAGTGAGTCAGCTCTTCACATCAGGTGGCTGAAGTATTGGAGCTTCAGCGTCAGTCCTTCCAATGAATATTCAGGATTGATTTCCTTTAAGATTGACTGGCTTGATCTCCTTGCAGCCTAGGGGACTCGACAGTAGTGACCTCACAAATCTAGCTGTGATAAAATCACAGAGCTGTCCCCTCCACTAAAAAGTTCTCCACTGATCTTTCATCTAGTGATTTTATTCACTGCTGATCTTTGCCTCAATCAATTAATTCACTGGGGAAAAAAAAAAAAAATTGGTTTTCTAATTGCCATTTTTTCAACATTTATTAGCTTCAGTTACTCAACAGAGAAAAATATTTCCCCCACCAGCTATGGCTATTGGTAACCAGGCAGTCATGACAGATAGGTCAAACCTGTCTGTTGAGAAACCTATGAAAGTGAAGTCGCTCAGTTGTGTCTGACTCTTTTCAACCCATGGACTGTAGCCCACCAAGCTCCTCCGTCCATTGGATTCTCCAGGCAAAATACTGGAGTGGGTTGCCTATACCTTCCTCCAAAAGTTGAGTCTATCATTAAGGCAAGTACTGAGTCAAGCACCTCATTACTGGGAGGGAGGCCTTATTATGCCCACATTACAGATGGGAAACTGGAGTTGAAGCAATGCTAAATGACTTGCCTATGACGTCAAAGCCCTAGAGCCAAGAACCAAGTGTTTTTTTCACCTCAAAGTCCAACAGGTGTGACTATGAACACAGATGTCCAACGCTTTACTGTGGGGCTTGGTCTATTCTGTGAGATTTTAACTCAGTCATCTGAAATAAAATGTAAAGACCATGCTTAACAAATGTGATAGAATCAGAAACCCAAAGAGCCCTGTGAGGGCACAGTGGGCTGCATCTACATGGTGCAGGTCTTAAGAAATAGATGTAACACTGCATTTAATGGGGAAGAGATGTACAGAGAAATAAAAAATAGCCCCAAACTATCTTCCGAGGCTTTATGATGTTTACTATCAGGGAGGTGAAGAAGAATTATTTGGACTCTCTGATTTCCCAAACTGGCAATGATCCCTATGTTTGTTCTGATACCACCCCCACCCCCAACTGAACTCCATACCATGACTGAGCAATACAAACACAAGTTTAAGAAAAATATCAAAACGAGGGGGAACTGGGAGTCTTGTTAGAAGGGAAACCTAAGAAATGAAGAAGGTGGCTGCCTTAAGAAGGAAAAAAAGGAGGAAGAAAAGATGAACAGCATGGCCCACTTCCAAAATCTCCCGAGATAAAAGGCTCCATGAAATGTCCATCAGGCGAATGACTGTTTTCTCTGGGCTGAAGGCAGCTGTGATGGAAATCCTGAGATGGAGCAGTGAGAGCTCTGGGGGTTCATTCTGCAGGCAGGGCGTCTTGATTTGACACAAGTTTTAGTATCAGTACCAAAAAAAAAAAAAAATCACAAACAGGCTGTTATAAGAAACAGTTTTCCTTTACTCTCAAAAGACAAGCATTGTTTTAAAGAAATAAATTAAAAAAAAATCAACAAGCATACAGTACATCTATTATCTCCCAAGCTAAGTGCTACAGGAACAGAATGAACAATAAAGCAGCTCCTGCTCCTACGAGCTCTATAAACTGTTATTGTTGTTTTGGGACCATTTCTGAAAGGTTTGAATCAGCATTTTCTCTTCTGAGGCTCTCAACCATCATAGGTTACAATTACTGATTTACAACTCTATGCTGGTTGGCCTCGGAGCCCACTCCCCACAAGTGAGTGTAGACAATCAGTTCATCTGAATGTGAGATCTACTCAGCCCATNTGCTCCTACGAGCTCTATAAACTGTTATTGTTGTTTTGGGACCATTTCTGAAAGGTTTGAATCAGCATTTTCTCTTCTGAGACTCTCAACCGTCATAGGTTACAATTACTGATTTACAACTCTATGCTGGTTGGCCTCGGAGCCCACTCCCCACAAGCGAGTGTAGACAATCAGTTCATCTGAATGTGAGATCTACTCAGCCCATTTGTTGAACCTGGATGACTATTAATCACTGCCTAAAACCAAATAGTGGAGGAGGAAACAGCAACCCACTCCAGGATTCTTGCCTGGGAAAGCCCACGGACAGAGGAGCCTGGTGGGTTACAGTCCAAGGGGTCGCAAAAGAGTTGGACATGACTTAGTGACTAAACAATGACAACAAAAGCCAAATAGAAGCCATATTCTAGAAAGAATGAATTGGTCACTTTGATTTCAGTTTAAGGAAAGAAGACAGAGTCAAATATTGGGTTGCTCAAAATGTTTGACTTTTTCCATAACATCTTAAGGAAAAACCCAAACAAACATTTGGCCAACCAAGCAACTTGAAAATCATCTATTAAGGAGGCAATATGACATTTTAATCCTGGTTTGTGTAATAACTTTACTGCATAAGAAATTACACAGATTGCATAAATCATTAGGTCAACAGCAAATATAGAAGAATAAAACAAAATGAATATGATTATTCTGACCCAATAAAACAGGATAAATAATCATTCTTAAAAATATCACAAACTCCTCAAATGTGGTTCCTTTTGAGAGGAAGTTTACCTCTTGCATTTTTTGGATATGACTGTGTGGTTATATGAAGCTAAATGGAAAATGGCTTTCCAGCTAAACATATAAAAATGCAACTTACGTAGATGTGTAGCCCTCTTAATACTGGATATAACAAAAATAAAGACATTAGGCTGCCTGTTTTTGTCTAAAGCATAGCTTGACTTTTCTATTAAGAGTAACAGTTTATGCAGAATACTACACAATTTTGCATGCTACAAATAGCACAAGTTGAAGAATCCAAAAAATATTGGAGGAGTGAATTTCTTCCTATCGAAAAAGTGTAAATATACTAGATGTTAAAATTTCCACTCTTCATTCAATTATTTGCCCTGTTCAAAACATAAAAATACAAATAAATATTTCCTTACAAATGAAGTACATAGCATATTGTTTGGAAAAAAATTAAAAAAACAAAAATCTTAATTTACTCATCATTAAATAAAAATTCTAATATACAGACACATTAGATATTTATATAAATGTAGGAGTCAGTTTGTCATTTTCTATTTACAGTCAACGTTTAATAGTATGAGTCTATATAACACAACTCATTCCAAATGCAGGTTTAATTCTGCTGTAAGTCGCTCAAGATAATTTTTTTCCTCTTTTTCTTTTTAATTAAAAAAGACTTTATTCTTGGCATTTCAGAAGTTATGTTTGAATTGTCTGAAAAAATACAATTTCAATGCAAAAACCACATTAAGCATTCAAGAGTAAACTGCTGGTGCTATAATCTTTTTGCATGTCTTTGTTTTCACAGGAAAAATAAACAATAAACAACATGTAGGACTTTAAACGGTTAAACGCAGGCACGAGATATGGACAATCTGCCTCATGCACACGCACACACCCAAACTCAAAACATGAAGGAAAAGGGATCAGACGTTTTTCTTTTGCATTTGTTCCAGCTTTCTTCTTAGAAGACCATAATTTTCCTTAGTTCCCGATGCTGTTGGGTCAAGCCGAAGAGAGATCTCGTAGTGTTTTTTGGCTAAGTCTAGATGGCCCCAACGATGATAGAGTACAGCTGAAATAGCAAGAGATCAATTTCACTGGAAAGGCTTCTGAATAACTTGTGGTATTCCCAACCACTTGCACAAAGAAATATAACAGAACCTCTGCAAGCAGTTTTCCAAAACCATTGTTTAAAACAATACTGTTTGTCCTGCCAACTTTATTTACTGTAATCATACTCCTTGGTGATCTTCCGTTTAACCATTCCCAGTTACTCCTGGGGTTCTGAACCATCTCCCAACAGAAACATCGTTACATAAAGAAGTAAAAGAAAAGTTCCCTAAGTTTGGAGATGCTGCCCTGAAATTTCCTGGAAGCCGGGCTGGATAGGGCTGGGCTGCCACACTGCTTAGCACAAAGCCACCACGTAGAAGACCAACTGTTCGATTGTTTTTGTTTTTTTTTAAATAATTTTTATTTATTTATATTTGGCTGTGCTGGGTCCTAGAGGCTTCAAGGGTTTTCCTCTGGTTACAGTAAGCGGGGGCTACTCTTCGGGCTTCCCTGATGGCTCAGAGGTTAAAGCATCTGCCTCCAATGCGGGAGACCCAGGTTCGATCCCTGGTTCGGGAAGATACCCTGGAGAAGGAAATGGCAACCCACTCCAGTATTCTTGCCTAGAGAATCCCATGGACGGAGAAGCCTGGTAGGCTACAGCCCACGGGGTCGCAAAGAGTCGGACACGACTGGGCGGCTTCACTCACTCACTCTTCAGTGCGGTGCATGCGCTTCTCATTGCCATGGCTTCCATCGTTCCAGAGCACGGGCTCCGGGCACGTGGGCTCAGCAGTCGTGGGCACACGGGCTTAGCTGCTCTGTAGCGTGTGGGGTTTTCTGGAACCAGGATCAAGCCCCTGTCTCCTGCACGGGCAGGTAGACTCTTTACCACTGAGCCACCAGGGATGCCCCAAGACCAGCTATTTAATAAAGATTCCCTTACACCTTTGGGCAACATCATAGCTTGTTTGTTGCCAGCTGGAACTCAGGGCTCTCACATCGAGATCTGACCATAGAGTGATAGTCAAATAAATCTCCTTATTAGAAGAGTAAGCCTCTGATGACTACAACGATTTTCTAAGTAAAATGAACTTTTGATGTGAGCAGTACAGCAACCACTGATGCTTCATCACTTTTTTGCAAGGAGAAGCTACACAATCTATAGGGAAAAGACTTGCTAGAAAAAATATTCACAGGACTGAGCCTTCCAAATATCGATATTTGTTCTAAAAATATTGTTCTAAAAATCTGAATTACTGGGACTTTGCTGGTGGCCCAGTGGTTAAGGCTCTGCCTTGCAGTGCAGCCACATGGCTCAGGGAAACCAAGTCTGCATGCGACCTCCAGAGAGAAGCAACTCAGACGCAATGCAGCCAAATTAAATCTGAATTACTGAGATATAAAACTAGAAGAAGGGAATTCTAGGGAATAGATCACTGTAAACGCATTCTTAGCCAAGACAGAGAACATACGAAGGCAAGGAAGGCCAGGTTAGAAGGAAGGTCCACTACAGAAAAGGCAAGCACACACAGGTCAGACTGCAAACTTCCAGAGCAATTCTCAGTTCACCAAGGCCAACACAGGCTAGATTTGAAAAACAACTCTCCCAAGTGATTTTACAAAAATGTACCTATTTCACTAAGTGAAAGTGGCTCAGTCGCATCCAGCTCTTTTCAACCCCATGGACTCTACACTCCATGGAATTCTCCAGGCCAGAATACTGGAGTAGGTAGCCTTTCCCTTCTCCAGGGGATGTTCCCAACCCAAGGATGGAACCCAGGTCTCCTGCATCACAGGTGGATTCTTTATCAGCTGAGCCACCAGGGAAGCCCAATTTTACTAAGATTATATAGAATTTCCATATGATTCAAGTTGCCTATTTTCCTTACCCAAATTGCCATGGTAACTTGCTGTATTTGGATGAGCTTTAATTGCTTTGAGGAACAAAGCTTCAGATTCCTAGAAGATGAAACACATATAAGATCAGGTACTGCACGCAATGCAAAGGTTTCATGCACAGTTTCATCGCCTATGGTTTTCAAACTTTGAACGTGCTCTTTCTGTTCCACCAGATCCTCCTTCCAACACTGAGGAGGCCCAGCGGGGCCACACCATGTTGAGAAGAGGCTGGGAACGGTGACTCACCGCAGGGTGTCGAAGCAAAGGTGACAGCGGAGTCAGGACAGTGGCCGAAAAGAGGATGAATATGCTAAGGACTCTCCCACCTGCCTCCTGGAAGTGGCAGGAATCCTGCCACATCAAGCAAGCAGCTAGTTCAGGGTGCAGGGGAGGATGAACAAAGGTCAAAGCAGGAAGTGTTGGGCTCTGAGAACACCTGTGGAAGGGTCACTTCCGGTCAGCATCAGTGAACTCATTTCCAGGATTCTCCAAGTTAGGAGGTGGGGTCTGGGTAACCTCCCTGAAGAACCCACAACCCCCTGGGGAACCCAGAAGCAGCCCAGTCAGTTGGAGAAAATGAGCAGAGATAATTGGAACTGGGTCCCCTCTGCACAGGCAGGCTTGCAAAAAATAAACATGATACCCCTTAAAAGGTTATCGGTCAGCAAAATCTAGAAATTCAAAAGTGTATACTGAAGCTATGAAACTCCCTGAGTATTCAACTCAAAAAGGAGAGAAATGCATGAAATATCTTAACTGCGTGTTGTTTTAGAAAATTATACTGACAATGCTATCTCTGAGGTTCATGGGGTCGCAAAGAGTCGAACATGACTGAGCGACTGAACTGAACTGAACTGAATGCTATCTCATGAGCTGAAGAGAAGTAAATAACATGGGACAAACGGGAATTAATCAGTGCTTCTAGGCCTAGTACGATCAAAATCACATACGGTCCCTGATTTGGGAAGGAAGTACTTCTTGCATGAAAGGACTAAGACGCTGCTTCTAAAAGTGTGTTTTCTGTAACATCTGTTTTAGGAGGCTAGGATGCTGGTTAAAAATGCCTATTTGCTGACCTTACCCAACTGAGTCATGGGGAAGAATAAGCATTTGTAATCTCACAGGCTCCCTCGGTGGTTCTGACACACAGAATTAAAATCTGAGATCAGTGGCATTGGGAATGGAGTCCCCTTCAGTACACAGGGAGTTATGTGCCCTGTGATTAACAGTGTACTGGTCTCTCCTGGGAGCCCAGTCACGTACAGCTGAACCAGTTTTCATTGGTCAGAAACTTCTAGGGCTTTGCAGGTGATCTGTAACTTCCTACACGTGAGGAGAAGCCTGGAAGCAGGAAGAACCAATCCTATCTCACCTTGGACCAGTATTCTTTCTGTGCAAAGACCCCCAGCCCCACTGCCAGGACAGCGTCACAGCTCTGTGCTGGGGAGGGGGCTGGGGAGCTCGCCAGGACTTGTAGGCCTCTCCTCCCTCCCACGTCTGAGCAACATTGATGACGGCCAGAAAGCATGTGGCGCTGGGGCCACAGAGTCACCTCTTGGGCAGCTTCTCCAGGATGCAGACGGACCACACCACGCTGGAATGTGGCTAGCATGGCGCGGGCCGCGTTCTCAGCTTAACTGGGCAGAAGTTACATTTACGGTTCCTGTCAGCTGCTGGCATTGAGTGCAAGAAATCACAGCCTGGGGGCCACACACCTTGTATTTCTGGGACTTCCCCAGCACGTTTGCCAAGGAGAACATCAGAGAGTGATCATTCGGTATTAATTCCAGTGCCTCTCTGCCAACAGCTTCAGCCTGGGCTAAATTACCTATGAGTGAAAAATGGAAAACTTAAAAGACACATTTGCACTGTAGTAGTGTTTTAGTCTAATTAACAAGGCTTTTGTGCATTATGTACAACTGTGAGTAAACTTCGTAATAAAATAAATGTGGAACATGCAACACACACACACACACACACACACACACACACACACACGACCTACCAGCTGCAAAGCCATGGCAGCCCAGCACAGTTTTGATATAATACACTAACAGTTTTGGATTAAATTCTGTCACAGCATGTAAAATCTAATTTTAATTTCCCCCCAGATACCAGGTCTACCCAAATAGGAGCAAACAAGCCTGCAGAATAAGAATATCCCAGCAACCCTTTAATAACTGAATATTTATAGTATTGAAGCTCACATTGTACACTTCGTTTAGAAACAAGTGCACTTCTCTCTCCACACTGTACAGATGGCTGACTAGCTTTAAATTCTGCCGAATGAAAACTATCATTTTTTATGGGATGGTTAGATTTTTTAAACTGGGGAACAGAGAAACTTCCAACTGATCCAGTCTCCCACATGCTAAGAAAACCAGGTCATCAAGTTTATTATCCTTGTATCAGAAATAAGGATCTCTGAGGGTATGTTTGAGGGCATCCCCTTTGGGTACTGTCCATGAACTTTAGAGCACGGACTCAGCACCGTCTGTTTCATAAGCCTGGAAGGCATCCTTACTTGTTCCTGGGAACCTCCAGCATCCTAGATGAGGTCTGTTGGCACATGACAGGCTTAAGATGAAATGAGATGTTAGCGCACACCGGCCCTGTGACTCTATACCACCTCTAAGCAAAGGGTCACTTTCCCAAACATTCTTATTCCAGTATGTCAAAGGAAAACTCCATATTCTAGATTTTATATTTGCCATGCAAAATACTGAACCCTAGTTTCACGTAAAAAAAAAAGAACTGTAACATATTATTAAAAAAAGACCATCTCTATTCCTTAATTATCCAATGGTGCAGTACTGGGGACTGACCGAATCACTACTCCGCACCTGTGTTGTCGAGGAGTATGATCATGTTGTTCCAGGCCAGGCTGTGCTCTGGTTTTAGCACGGTAGCGTTCCTCCATGCATTCAGTGCATCCACGTGACGATTCAGATCTGCGTACTGAAAAGAAAGCATGGACTCTTGGCGACCAATCAATACTCCAATTCTCTTTTGCTTTCTCTTTCCAAGATCTAACCAACCCAGACCAAACCAAACTTGCATGTATCGAGCTTCCAAATTTTCATATTAACTCATTTAATTCTCCAAACAGTCTCAGGGATGAAGAGAACTATTCCCATTTCACAGATGAAGTAAACTGAGGCACACAAAGAGAAACTAACTTGCCCAAAGTTCCACATCTAGAAACAGGAGAGCAGGGAATGGGACCAGGTGGTTTAGCTCCTCAGCCTACAACCTTTTAACTACAACCCATAACTTAGTGATTCTAGGTGTCAAATTATGTTGCATACTACTGAGGAGAGGTAAGGAAAAAAACGAAATCATTAGTATTTTTCTAGAAAGACTTCATATAGTCTAGGTATTATTTTACAAGGCAAACAAAACATTTAACGTGATTAAGCTCCATGTGTCAAGCTTACCTTGTGAAAAATGGTCTTCTTGCCTCTATCTAAGCTTCCTATGAATCTATGAGTATACCAGACATACTTTATGAATCGCTGGAAAAGTCTTAAGCAAGAACGTAAACCCCTTTGTCAATCTGGAGCCTGTTTGCCTCCCTCAGGAAGGAGAGAATGATATACTGCTGTCTTTTGAGAGAGAATGCTAACATTGACAACAGAATATAAAATGGCTAGTTCTCAATTTACATAGTTAATAAAAAGCACGCGGAGGAAGAAAGTGATGGGTGTTTTTAGCAGGTGACCCTCTGGCCCTCTCTGAAAGTGAAAGTTGCTCAGTCGTGTCCCACTCTCAGTGACCCCATGGACTATACGGTCCGTGGAAGTCTCCAGGCCAGAATACTGGAGTGGGTAGCCTGGCCCTTCTCCAGGGCATCTTCCCAACCCAGGGTTCAAACCCAGGTCTCCCACATTGCAGGCGGATTCTTTACCTGGCCCTCTCTAATTCAGTTCAAATGCACATCTCAAACGAATGAACATGGTTCCTTTAACTGCAAACAAAGTGCATGTGATGACAATTTATCAGAATTTAAGGCTCTTTCCTTATTTACCATCAAGTCTGTCTTTTCCTTAGACGACAGAAACACTGTGGCTTGTCCTGTGACCCACACGGCAAATAGGTGACATATTATGCCAGAAAAAGAAATGTTGAATGAATTACGGAAATATCTGTCAATATCCATTTGCTAAAGATGTTGCTGAAATCTCCCATGAGACTCAGAACTCTAAAGTAGTTTAGCCCTTAAATGAGGAAATATGTAAAGTTAAAAAAACTTCAAATAATTTAGGTTGCCTAATTATATCACATTTAATTTCCTCTTTATATTTGATATTTCATTAATTTCTCAGTCAATTCTCTCCAGCAACTAACACGCATTTGAGTCACACGGACAAGACTCATAGGGATTTTCCAGGCAAGCATATTGGAGTGGGTTGCCATTTGCTTCTCCAGGGGATCCTTGCGACCCAGGGATTGAACTTAGGTCTCCCACATTGTAGGCAGATGCTTTACCATCTGAGCCACCAGGGAAGTCAATTATATCAACATTTAATTTCCTCTTTATATTTGATATTCCATTGATTTCTCAGCCAGTTCTCTCCAGCAAGTAACACGTATTTGAGTCACATGGACAAGACTCATAGTGACATTCTTTCTAAAGCACTCAGGAAAACCAGCATAACTTCGGTTACATGAACATTCTTTACCTATTTTATTACTTATTACTATTTATTAAAGAGTAACACCTGACTGAATCAGATAACATTTACTCTTATTTTGCCTTGAACTGGCTCAGACAGTAGAGAATCTGCCTGTAATGCAGGAGACACTGGGTTTGATCCCTGGGTTGGGAGGATCTCCTGGGGAAGGGAATGGCAACCCACTCTAGTATTCTTGCATGGAAAATCCCATGGACAGAGGAGTCTGGTGGGCTATAGTCCACGGGGTCAAAAAGAGTGGACATGACTGAGCGACTAACATTTACTTTTACACACTTGCCTTTATAGCATCTATACAAAGTGAACAAGCACTTTAAGTGAAACAGATAAAAATGGTGATTTAATAAGAACTACTCATCCAGAAAGTAAACAAGTAAATAAGCACATTATTTTCCTAATACTCACGCTGAGCCTTCTATGCTCTGCAAACTACATTTCCCAGGGTGCTTTGCTATTTGGTTCCTCCCAGTTAAGTCTTTGCCAATAGGAGTCACAAGTGATGATCAGATGGTTGGACAAGGAGTAGCCCTGTCCCTCATTCTCGCTCTCTCCTTCCTTATTATCACTGGCAGCATCTCTACAGTGGTCATGTCCCCTCCTCCACAGTCTCAGGGCTGGACTGTGGTTGTTCTATCACCATCTCAGCCTTCAGTTCAGTTCAGTTGCTCAGTCATGTCCAACTTTTTGAGACCCCATGGACTGCAGCACACCAGGCCTCCCTGTCCATCACCAACTCCCAGAGTTGACTCAACCTCATGTCCATTGAATCAGTGAAGACATCCAACCATCTCATCCTCTGTCATCCCCTTCTTCTGCCTTCAATCTTTCCCAGCATCAGGGTCTTTTCCAATGAGTCAGCTGTTCGCATCAGGTGCGATGTGAAAGTATTAGAGTTTCAGCTTCAACATCAGTCCTTCCAGTGAACACCCAGGATTGATCTCCTTTAGGATGGACTGGTTGGATCTCCTTGCAGTCCAAGGACTCTCAAGAGTCTTCTCCAACACCACAGTTCAAAAGCATCAATTCTTTGGCACTCCACTTTCTTTATAATCCAACTCTCACGTCTCACATCTCAGTCTTCAGGTGAGGGTAATTCCTGAGATGTGCTGCCTTCCATGAGCTCTTAAATTCTGGGGGCACCACCTCATCCCGCTTGTCCCTCTAACCCCACGCAGTTTCCTTTTACTCCCCAGGTTAATATCATTTTTCCAGAAGTGTTTTTCCAACAGCTGTATAACCCGTTCCTTGTACTGAATCTTCTCTAACATACTTAGCATGGTTTGGTTTTCCTGAATGGGTCCTGACTGATACAGTCAGTCCTTGCACAATGAACTTTGTGCAGTCACCATTACCATAGTTCTCTAATATAAGTGATGTGTNGCCTGTAATGCAGGAGACACTGGGTTTGATCCCTGGGTTGGGAGGATCTCCTGGGGAAGGGAATGGCAACCCACTCTAGTATTCTTGCATGGAAAATCCCATGGACAGAGGAGTCTGGTGGGCTATAGTCCACGGGGTCAAAAAGAGTGGACATGACTGAGCGACTAACATTTACTTTTACACACTTGCCTTTATAGCATCTATACAAAGTGAACAAGCACTTTAAGTGAAACAGATAAAAATGGTGATTTAATAAGAACTACTCATCCAGAAAGTAAACAAGTAAATAAGCACATTATTTTCCTAATACTCACGCTGAGCCTTCTATGCTCTGCAAACTACATTTCCCAGGGTGCTTTGCTATTTGGTTCCTCCCAGTTAAGTCTTTGCCAATAGGAGTCACAAGTGATGATCAGATGGTTGGACAAGGAGTAGCCCTGTCCCTCATTCTCGCTCTCTCCTTCCTTATTATCACTGGCAGCATCTCTACAGTGGTCATGTCCCCTCCTCCACAGTCTCAGGGCTGGACTGTGGTTGTTCTATCACCATCTCAGCCTTCAGTTCAGTTCAGTTGCTCAGTCATGTCCAACTTTTTGAGACCCCATGGACTGCAGCACACCAGGCCTCCCTGTCCATCACCAACTCCCAGAGTTGACTCAACCTCATGTCCATTGAATCAGTGAAGACATCCAACCATCTCATCCTCTGTCATCCCCTTCTTCTGCCTTCAATCTTTCCCAGCATCAGGGTCTTTTCCAATGAGTCAGCTGTTCGCATCAGGTGCGATGTGAAAGTATTAGAGTTTCAGCTTCAACATCAGTCCTTCCAGTGAACACCCAGGATTGATCTCCTTTAGGATGGACTGGTTGGATCTCCTTGCAGTCCAAGGACTCTCAAGAGTCTTCTCCAACACCACAGTTCAAAAGCATCAATTCTTTGGCACTCCACTTTCTTTATAATCCAACTCTCACGTCTCACATCTCAGTCTTCAGGTGAGGGTAATTCCTGAGATGTGCTGCCTTCCATGAGCTCTTAAATTCTGGGGGCACCACCTCATCCCGCTTGTCCCTCTAACCCCACGCAGTTTCCTTTTACTCCCCAGGTTAATATCATTTTTCCAGAAGTGTTTTTCCAACAGCTGTATAACCCGTTCCTTGTACTGAATCTTCTCTAACATACTTAGCATGGTTTGGTTTTCCTGAATGGGTCCTGACTGATACAGTCAGTCCTTGCACAATGAACTTTGTGCAGTCACCATTACCATAGTTCTCTAATATAAGTGATGTGTCCCAAGTAAGGGCTTCCCTGCCTGCAATGCAGGAGACCAGAGTCCCAAATGATCCAGCTCCTCCCCATTTCCTATGTCACATGAGAACTGCATTATATTCCCTTCTTATCTGGATCCAGACATCAAAACACATTTCTGTCTCCCACTACTAAAGAGTGACTAAGGGGGATTTTTTTTCCAAACAGAAACTCTTAGGTTAAGTCCCTATTATTTGCTGATATATAAATACACTGGTTGAGCTTTTAAAAATTAAGCTCTTAATGCTTTTAAGCTGTCAAGCAGGCAAAAGCTAGATAATTAAACCACAATAGAGGACAAAATCTTTAAATAAGCAAGAACAGCTGGCAGGAGAGAATGCAGGAAGATTACTTCATGGCAGCATAATTAGTAAACAATACACAGAGAGTGGCAGAAGGTCTCCATACAGTTAAGACTAGAAATGATCTTCTGTTTGAGAGTGGGGATGAGTTCCAGGGCCTGGAGCACAGTGCTAGAATCCTCTAGTTTATATTCTATCTTCCTTTCTTTGAACGTTAACTTGGCTCATTTACCATAAATTCTCAATTTCGCAAACCCCAAGGAATTGCAGCTACTGGCAGCTACTGTAGGAAGGAAGAAGACTGCTAAGTATTAGAGCTTTAAAGTATTAACCCAGGACTCCAGGCAGATACATTCACTTCACAAACAATAATGAGAAAAAAAGAGCTGCCTCCAAAAAAGAGGAACAAAAAAGTATCAAAGAACTCAGTGGGGGCTGGGGGAGCGACGGATCGGGAGTTTGGAACTAGCATATACCAACTATTATACAGACAGTGGATAAACAACAAGGTCCTACTGTACTGTGCAGGGAAGCATGTTCAATATTCTGTAATGAACCATAGTGGGGGAAAAAACAAAGAAGAATTCATGTGGCTCTCAAGAATACTATGTCAATGCAACTCCTGGCGTAGACAGAGTAAACAGTAATCTCTGCCATAACCACCAAGGCAGGTATTTGGATAATAGCCAACTTGTTTCCAGACCTCTTCTCATTTCATGAACTTTCTAAGAATCTAACTTGCGTTATATGTGATTGGATTTTCTGATCTCTACTGATATCATTACAGAGAAGTTGTACTGTCTCTCCTCTCTCCAAGAAAACGATACAGAGGACCAGATTATTTGTGTGTGAGTGAGTGTGTGTGTGTGTATGTGAGTATGAGTGTGTATGTGTTGACCGCTCAGTTGTGTCTGACTCTTTGCAACCCAAGTACTGTAGCCTCCCAGGGTTCTCTGTCCATGGAATTTTTCAGGCAAGAATACTGGAGTGGGTTAGTAACCAAAATTTCCATTAAATAATCTCAAAGCCCTTTTGTGGGCTCCTGAGCTTTCTTTTATGGGGGTGAGGGGTGGTTCCCTGTAAAAATGCAGGGAACCATCCCTTGAGACAGGAGAAAAGGAAAGCTCAGAAATCACATTATGGGTTTGTTTTTTTTAATTTCAGTTTTTATCCGTGTTTTAAAAAACAGAGAGCCAATGTTTATCAGGAAGTAAGCCCTTGGAACACCGTTTTACAGGGCACAAAGGGACTTTAAAAATTGTAATTTACTCCTTAGTTTAACCTGCTGCCTTTATGATCTCTTAAACTTGGCTAATTCGAGTTGGCTTGCTCTCTAATTAGAGCTTTAAAAAAAAAACAAACCCACATATTAGGAAATCAAATAGCTGCCTTCAACTGAGATAAATGTCCGTGAAAGGACTTCGTAAGATGTAGAGGGCAAGAATGCATGTTGCTCTTCTCACTTTTTTTTAAAGTGTCTTTTAAAGAAATTATTTATTTTTGGCTGTGCTGGGTCTTCATGGCTGCTAAGGCTTTTCTCTAGCTGCGGTGAGTGGGGGGGTCTCTCTCTAGTTCTGGGGAGTGGGTTTCTCACTGTCGTGGCTTCTCCTGTTGCCCAGCACAGGCTCCAGGGTGAGTGAACTTCAGTAGCCGTGGTTCCCAGGCTGTAGAGCTCTGGGCTCAGCAGTTTGGCAACTAAGCCAGTTGCCCTGAGGCATGTCAGATCTTCCCTGATCAGGGGATCCAACCCGTGTCCCCCGCATTGTCAGGTGGATTCCTATCCACTGGGCCACCAGGGAAGTCACTCATTCTGTTTTTTCCACTTGAATGAGTTTAATCAGTTTTGCTTGTAAAATCCCATCTGAAGTAATACAATATTTCAAATGACCTAATCACTTTCTTCTGCCTGTCAATCACAGTCAATCCTATGAGGCTGGACTAGGTTCTTCCTGATCAATCTCTGTTTTCCCCCAAAGTACCGAGGATATAGTGCTAAGAAAAGAATCCACCTGCCATGCGGGAGACCTGGGTTCGATCCCTGGGTTGGGAAGATCCCCTGGAAGAAGGAAACGGGCTACCCACTCCAGTATTCTGGCCTGGAGAATCCCATGGATGGGGTCGCAAAGAGTCGGACGNGCTGGACTAGGTTCTTCCTGATCAATCTCTGTTTTCCCCCAAAGTACCGAGGATATAGTGCTAAGAAAAGAATCCACCTGCAATGCGGGAGACCTGGGTTTGATCCCTGGGTTGGGAAGATCCCCTGGAAGAAGGAAACAGGCTACCCACTCCAGTATTCTGGCCTGGAGAATCCCATGGATGGGGTCGCAAAGAGTCGGACACGACTGAGCATCCGGACATGACTTTCACTTCACTAAAAGGGCGAGTACCAAACAGACCTTATAATGATAACTGTATAAAGAGGGAAACAAAATTATGCTTTTCCTCTGCAGCCGCAGGGTACCGTAAGCTCACCAAACGCCCCAGGTTGTAGTAACAATCCGGGTATTTCCTCCGGTGCTTGATCGCCGTCCGGTAACTTTGCTCCGCGGCTTGGAACCGCTTCAGGCTGTTTTGTACGATGCCTAAATTCATCCACGCGGCAGCGAAGTCTGGCCTAGAAGATGAACAAGGCAAAAAAGAAAGCATCAGCCCCCAGGAGGCAGGAGCGCCCATCCTCGCCGTGAACACAATTATAAGAGGACGCTTACTGGATCTGCACAGCCAACGACAGCAGCTCCTCCGCTTCCTGAAGCTCGTTCCTTTCTTTCAAGATGTTTCCCAGGTTATTCATGGCATGGACATACTTGGGATTTAATCTGGAAGTGGAAAGAGAAACCAAGCCCGCAGTCTTCACCCAGCTCTCAGGCACTGGCAACCCTAAAGTCGGGGTCCTCGCGGGGGAAGGTTTTTAGCGCTAGAAAGTTACAATAAGACCCAGATACTGTAAAAACGGCATGTCTTCTGCGAGACAAGCCGCTCGCAGTACCTCACCGCTTCCCGGTAATATCTGATGGCCGCGGTCTGATTGCCTTTATCAGCCAAGTTTTTGCCAACGTTGTAGTGAACCTGAAAAGAGAGGAAAAACTTGGCTGTCAGCTGCCAGGCTTCTTTGTTTGGACCTGGGAGGCCCGTCACACCTTCTAACTGAAAGCAAAGGATTGCTGTTGCTGTTTAGTCGCTCAGTTGTGTCTGACTTTTTGGCGACTCCACGGTTGCTCACCCTACTGTAGCCCACCAGGCTCCTCTGTCCATGGGACTTCCCAGGCGAGAATACTGGAGTGGGTTACCATTTCCTTTCCCACGGGATCTTCCTGACCCAGGAATTGAACCCATGTCTCCTGCATCGGCAGGCGGATTCTTTACTGCTGAGCCACCAGGGAAACGGGTCAAAAGTATTTCTCCATCATCAAACGTTCTTTTTGGAGGCGTACAATGTAAAGGTCAATAGGAGTCTCAGAGAAGATGATGCTACGGAAATGCACGCTGATGACGACAGTAACACAGGTGCCTTGCAGGTGCTGACGTGCTGCTTTGGTGTCACTTAACCATCTTACCCAAGGTTGTGGTGCTGGATTTGAACCCAGGCTCCGAAGCCTGTGTTTCTTCTCCCTGCATCACACCCATTTCTGAGGGGGCCAGGTGAAGACGGGCCAGCTGCTCAAGGCAACTTCTAGACCCACTCACTCACTCGGCTATTTCTCTTCAGGTAAAATAATGCTTCTTTGGGGTGTTATGGGCTGCACTGTGTCTGCAAAATTCATGTTGAAGTCCTAGACCCTCGTACACCAGAATGTGACTGAACTGAAAGATGGGGTCTTTAAAGAGGTCCTTAAGTTGAAATGAGGTTCTTTGGGCCTAATCCAATCTGAATGGTGTCCTTATAAGAGGAGGAAATGGCAACACACAGTGAAACTCCACGGATGCCCATAGACAGAGGAAAGACACAGGAAGACCACGTGAGGTTTTAGCAAGAAGTCTGCGAGCCAAGGACAAAGGCCTCAGGAGAAGCCAGCCTTCTGATGCCTTGGTCTTGGACTTCAGGCCTCCAGAGCTGTAAGAAAATAAGCTTCTATTGTTTAAGCCACGCAGTCCGTGTCTATTGTTTAAGCCACGCAGTCCGTGGTGTCTTGTTATGGTAGCCCTAGTGGACTGATGTGAGGGCTTCCCAGGTGGCTCAGTTGTAAAGCATCCACTTGTCAATGCAAGAGACACAGGTTCGATCCCTGAGTTAGGAAGGTCCCCCGGAGGAAGAAATTCCAATCCACTCCAGTATTCCTGCCAGGACAATCTCATGGTGAGGATCCTAGTGGGCCCCAGTTCACAGGGTGGCAAAGGGATTGGTTGCAAAGAGTTGGGGATGGGGGAAGCAGAGGAAAGCAGAGGGTGAGATGGTTAGATAGCATCACTGATTCAACAGACGTGAATTTGAGCAAACTCCAGGAGACAGTGGAGGACAGAGGAATCTGGTGTTCTACAGTCCATGGGGTCACGGAGCTTCAGACACAACTTAGCAATTGAACAACAATGGACTGATACGTGGTGAATTCCAATAATGGTTTGAGTACAGTCAAGTAGCATTATATCTGAACATTCAAAAGCCCTTCTAAAATTCTAACCACATCCTGCCTTATCAATCTTCTTCAAAAAATACTAGTATCTCTAGAAGGGTATGATATATTAAAGAACAGTGTGATATTCTTTAAGCACATATGTAGCAGAGATTTTTTAACTCCCAATTTTAAAGTCTATATTTCTATTTTTATCTCCTTGCACACAAGGAATCAGAAAACAGGAAAATCATGGGTGGCAGAAATGAGTAATATTATGCAGCACACTATATAATTTAAACTTCCCGAACCAAATTACTGTCTATCCATAGGTATTACCATCTTCAAGTTACAGCTTGGAGGAGGCTATGGCTGGATCCTGGGTTTGGAAAAGTGTGCTCTAAATGTTTTGCTTTTGGACTTGTCCCTGTCCCAGTCCCAGTCCCAGCCCCAGGCTGGAAGTGTTAACTTCACTCCTGTCCCACACACAAAGGGAGACTCCAACCTGTGAATGCGGACATGACTATGGTCCCCAGAATACAAACACAGCTCCTACACAGATTTCAACTCAGCGAGCTCCTGCCACTTCCTGGGAAATTCTGTTTTCTCAATCAAATGCTCAGACAAAGAGCTGAACTGCCCTCTGCAGTAGAGCCGCTGTTCAGCAGAGGGAGGAGGGTGCCTCTGCAGAATCAGACTGCAGTGAAGTCAGTGGAACCAGTTAAAGATCAGAGAGCCGCCCAGAAGGCAAGCTGCCCATAATTACGACTGGAGAACAGGCTTACCCAGAGGCCAGCCTTATCCTATGGGCTATATGCAAGGACGCACTTGAACAGAAAACCCACTTGAAAAACCAAAGCAAAATGCTCAGAAAACAGTTTACTTAAAACAGAGTTTAAAGAATGGTTTTTGTTTCCATGGAATGTAAAGGATTGAAAAAGCCTGCTGATCCTTGAACCTTCCCTCCAGCCTTTGTGATTCATACACCAAGGCCACGAGCCAGCACAGAAGCCACAGATAAGACCCCTGGTCAAGGACAGGTAAAAACAAACGAAGAGAAAGCATCCTTAAGGGAAGAAGGCACATTCAACACAGCGCTAAAACCACTGTTTCAAATTTCCTGTTAACACTTGATGTTAAAATGTTTTAAACACTGAAAAGTCCTATAACCCACCCTGCCTCATCCTTAAGGAAATACCTCATTGTGGTAAATGATCCCTTTTATTGCTAAACAAACTTAGCATTGTAGCCCAGGATTGATATAAAATGCCACATACTTTCAAGCCTCCAAAACGAAGAATGGTTGCAAGTATAATCAGATACTTGGTATCTCAAACGTAGTAGGAATTTAATTTCTACTTGGCTCAGTTCAGTCACTAATATCACAAGTTCCTACCAGATGCAAGGCACTGTGCGTAATTCCAGTGCCCGACCAGGCTCAGCACCAAGTTGCATTTGTAAATCTGGGCCTGGTCTATAGCAGAGTGCCAACTGCTAAGTTAACAGTCAATGGATGGAAAGTGGAACGAGTGCAGAAAATCCATCTCCTGCGACAGAGTCGAATGAAATCATCCTAAAGGAGATCTCTTCCCTGAAATCAACCTAGCTGATTTCCAAGAAAAAAAAAAANGAATAAATCTTAGAAGTCCTCACATTCACATGAATAAAATTAGAATGATTACTTAGAGAGGTCTTATGAACTTGCTTGCTTCTAACTATATCTCAAACCATGTAGGTGTCAAATAGCTCAATACCTACAATATCCCAATTGGGCTAATTGGGATATTGGTCCCAGTTAGTCCAATTTAGGCTCCTGACCTTTAACAGGATGCAATGTCACTTAACTGGTTTAAACTTTACAAGATCTGAAATAAACTCGTATCATTTGGGGATGCTCCAGCATAAATTTCAGTTGAGCAAAAAGAAAGCTGAGAGCGGCAGGACACTTGTGAAAGCAGGTAAGCGTTCCCAGACTCCCAGGAGATGTTAAGAGGATGAATCAGAGGCTGGGTCAAACAAGATCCTTCTGCACAGCACACGGAACTATATGCCAAATCCAGCGATAAATGGTAATGGAGAAGACTATGAAAAACAACACACAGATGTATAAAGAAAACGAACCCAACGTTATAACTCAACTACACGTCAAGAAAATTAAAAATCAAACAAAAGAAGGCCGGTCAAATCTGATACCTCCTTCCCACAAACCTGTGCTTATTATAGTGTTAGAAAAATCCCACTGTCACATGCACAGTGAATTGGGACAGAGGTTTGTCACCCTTTAGAATTACAAACCAATTTAAGACACAGGGTAAACTCAGAACTGAATTTATTTTGAGAAATTACTCATCTAATTCCAGAAACACTTATGCCTAAAGGAAATCATCTTAAATAGTTTTCTTTTCCACAAAACAGGTTTTTCCACCCAATTATTTTCTCAATATTCTTCCCTCCCCCTGCCCCCTGATTTTTTTTTTTTGGTGAGAAATAAGAGTCTCTTTGGGGTGGCAGCTTATTTTGTACAAATAACAAGAGAAGCAATCGCTGTCGCATCCACCAGGGCTTTCTGAAGGGGGATTGTGAAATGATGGGCACAACACACATCAATTATACTCTCCGTTCAGACCATAAATTACTCTTTACCACCTATGGCGAGAAGGATCTCAAAATGCTACATCACGGTTGGGGGAGGGCGCG
>SJYW01057131.1:105517-135613 GCA_006410735.1 Raphicerus campestris | reverse complement strand
ATCACGGTTGGGGGAGGGGGCGGGCGGGGAGAGGAAGCAGTCATCGGGCGCCCCCTCCAGTCCACTCCCCTTGAGTTGAAGCCAGCCATGGATTCCGAGTGGACAGAACGCATCCTGCCCAGACACATGCATCTCTACTGAGACAGCCGTCCTTGCACAAAATCATAACGGTGATCCGCGGTGCTGGATTTAGCAACACGCTCAGACCCCACCCGGTGTGGAAGTTAGCATTCAGCTGGGCCTCTTACCTTCTCCTGTGGCTGTCTTCGGAGCACAGGGCTTGGCGTATCAGGCCAATTAGGCAGAACCAGAGAGCTGCCAGAGCGATCACCCTCCAGTCCCCGACGGACTTGATGAGGGGGATGCAACCCATCGACCAATCAAAACAGAGCCACCAGGGGCACAGCAGCAGCCAGGCACTCAGTGCGTAGTAGTAATTATAGTTCATGGCCTGCCAGTCAAAGAAAACAAACATTTGACACTGAACTTGGAAAAAAATACATTTATATAGAGAGAGATCTCCTAGCTTCCCTTTGGAGGCCTTCATATGTGAAGCTCAAGGAGCCCAGTTGTATAAAATAAAATGTTGCCACTTTCTGCCCTGGGCACCAGGCTGAAGTGTGCAGTTGACTAAATGCATTGAGATATTTTTTTTGTTTGTTTTTAAATAGATTAAAAAAAAATACTGTAAAGCCACCAGACTCCGCTTTACATTTGTTATATTTCTGGGGATGCTATGTCCCAATTATTCACTGATGCCCCAAGTCCATGACCCAGGAAACCTGCTGTCCAGGGGTCTCTCACGTGTCTGACGATACACGCAGAGGGTTTTATGGTGTTAGATTTCTGTCTGTATGAAACGCACAGCTAAGACACCCTTGCCTTCAGAAAAAGCAAACCTTGACGAGAAAGTCTGGACAGCGTTAAGATTTTTAAAGACACCACCAGTAGGGACTTCCCTGGTGGTACAGTAGATAAGAATCCACCTGCCAATGCAGGGGACACAGGTTCGATCCCTTGTCCGGGAAGATCCCGCATGCCTGGGAGCCCGCGTGCCGTAGTTACCAAAGCCTGAGCGCCTATCACTGGTGCTCTGCCAGGAGAGAAGCCACCAAAATGAGAAGCCCACACCACAGCTAGCGAGCGGCCCCGGCTTGCTGCAACTAGAGAAAGCCCGCACAAAACGACACACTCAGTGCAGCCAAGATAAACAAATCACTTTTTAAAAAGTCGTGTTAAAGGGAAAAAAAGATACCATCAATACTGTTGTATTCTTAACCTCAACACGCCAATTTCCATTATACCAAAAGTAGGATAGGAGACGATTTAAGGAGTCTGGCAAGAAACTTGACATTTTCTAAACCACTTCTCTTGATTTTGTGTAGAGTGAAAGTGAAAATAGTAGTTGCTCAGTCCACATCTGACTCTGTGATCCCATCGACTGCAGCCCACCAGGCCCCTTGGTTCATGGAATTCTCCAGGCAAGGATACTGGAGTGGGTAGCCATTTCCTTCTCCAGGGGATCTTCCTGACCCAGGGATCAAACCCAGGTTTCCTGCATTGCAGGCAGATTCTTTACCGTCTGAGGCACAAGGAAATACAAAGGCTTTACACCCTCTCAAAGCACTGATAAAAACCTGGTCTCACCCGAGAAGTTCCTTGGTGAACGGAAACACCCGTGGTGTTCTGATTAAGGGGGAATTTTGTGGGTATGCTGGGGAGGGAGGTGAGGAGGAGGAGGGAGGGAAGACCTGGGGATCTGGTGGGCAAAAAGGACCCAGCGGAGGACGGACCCGGGACTCACCCTGACCAGCATGCTGTCGGCGAAGGAGGCGGGGTTGTCCACCTCGGTGAAGGCGGGTGGGCCGGTGCCCATGATCTTCCAGCGTACATACAGTACCCCGGCTCCCCCTAAAGCCAGGAGGGTCATTCTGAAGAGGAGGCCCCCTGTCCGGAGCATGCCAGGGCTCTGAAAGGACAGCGCAAGGCCCCCAATGTTGAGGATTTTTCAAATAAAACTGTGGCCAAGCCAGGTATAAATGTGCAGCAATTGTGGCTGAACCTCACTGACACTGGGCTTTAAAAGGCTGCCTGTTTTAGAATTCAAAGTTGCAAGAAGTACTTTGAAAATGGTGTTTTAAGCCAGCGGGTATGTGACATTTTCCACATCTCGGCTGGAGACAAAAGCAGACACTCACCTCTAACGATCTGTCCTTACGGAGGACCTTCCGGACAATTTCCAGGACATTTAATTTGCCTATCACCAAGATGTCGAAGACGGCATTCAGACCCTAAGAAAGCAAAGCAAGGAATCAGCCATGGGCCAGCCTAACTGATCAGGTAGCCAGGATACGCCACAATTCGATTGCAGAATCTAGACGAGAAGTGTCCTGGATTAGATCATCATAGATAATCTCTTCAGCTCTAAAAGCAAAACAAATCCTATGGTTCCTATGAAATTAGTTCATGATATTCGTATCAAATTTACTTATTTACTTAGTTCTTGGTTACACGGGGTCTTTGATGCTGGGCACAGACTTTCTCTAGCTGCGGTGAGCGGGGGCTCCTCTCGAGTTGCGGCGTGTAGGCTCCTCACTGCACTGGCTTCTCTCGTTGCGGAGCACAGGCTCAATAGTGGTGATGCCCAGGCTTAGTTGCCCTGTAGCATGTGGAATCTTCCCGGACCAGGGATTGAACCCGTGTCCCTTGCATCGGCAGGCCAATTCTTTACCACTGGACCACCAAGAAAGTCCCATCAGATTTGTCATCTAGTAAATCCCCTGTTAGTCACAGTTACATAGCCTGCATGCAAGGGTATGATAAGATACAGGAGAGCTAGAGCTTTGGGGCTCCCAGGAGAAGTTCTGCAGAGGCCCCCCCNAAGGAGTCTGGCAAGAAACTTGACATTTTCTAAACCACTTCTCTTGATTTTGCGTAGAGTGAAAGTGAAAATAGTAGTTGCTCAGTCCACATCTGACTCTGTGATCCCATCGACTGCAGCCCACCAGGCCCCTTGGTTCATGGAATTCTCCAGGCAAGGATACTGGAGTGGGTAGCCATTTCCTTCTCCAGGGGATCTTCCTGACCCAGGGATCAAACCCAGGTTTCCTGCATTGCAGGCAGATTCTTTACCGTCTGAGGCACAAGGAAATACAAAGGCTTTACACCCTCTCAAAGCACTGATAAAAACCTGGTCTCACCCGAGAAGTTCCTTGGTGAACGGAAACACCCGTGGTGTTCTGATTAAGGGGGAATTTTGTGGGTATGCTGGGGAGGGAGGTGAGGAGGAGGAGGGAGGGAAGACCTGGGGATCTGGTGGGCAAAAAGGACCCAGCGGAGGACGGACCCGGGACTCACCCTGACCAGCATGCTGTCGGCGAAGGAGGCGGGGTTGTCCACCTCGGTGAAGGCGGGTGGGCCGGTGCCCATGATCTTCCAGCGTACATACAGTACCCCGGCTCCCCCTAAAGCCAGGAGGGTCATTCTGAAGAGGAGGCCCCCTGTCCGGAGCATGCCAGGGCTCTGAAAGGACAGCGCAAGGCCCCCAATGTTGAGGATTTTTCAAATAAAACTGTGGCCAAGCCAGGTATAAATGTGCAGCAATTGTGGCTGAACCTCACTGACACTGGGCTTTAAAAGGCTGCCTGTTTTAGAATTCAAAGTTGCAAGAAGTACTTTGAAAATGGTGTTTTAAGCCAGCGGGTATGTGACATTTTCCACATCTCGGCTGGAGACAAAAGCAGACACTCACCCCTAACGATCTGTCCTTACGGAGGACCTTCCGGACAATTTCCAGGACATTTAATTTGCCTATCACCAAGATGTCGAAGACGGCATTCAGACCCTAAGAAAGCAAAGCAAGGAATCAGCCATGGGCCAGCCTAACTGATCAGGTAGCCAGGATACGCCACAATTCGATTGCAGAATCTAGACGAGAAGTGTCCTGGATTAGATCATCATAGATAATCTCTTCAGCTCTAAAAGCAAAACAAATCCTATGGTTCCTATGAAATTAGTTCATGATATTCGTATCAAATTTACTTATTTATTTAGTTCTTGGTTACACTGGGTCTTTGATGCTGGGCACAGACTTTCTCTAGCTGCGGTGAGCGGGGGCTCCTCTCGAGTTGCGGCGTGTAGGCTCCTCACTGCACTGGCTTCTCTCGTTGCGGAGCACAGGCTCAATAGTGGTGATGCCCAGGCTTAGTTGCCCTGTAGCATGTGGAATCTTCCCGGACCAGGGATTGAACCCGTGTCCCTTGCATCGGCAGGCCAATTCTTTACCACTGGACCACCAAGAAAGTCCCATCAGATTTGTCATCTAGTAAATCCCCTGTTAGTCACAGTTACATAGCCTGCATGCAAGGGTATGATAAGATACAGGAGAGCTAGAGCTTTGGGGCTCCCAGGAGAAGTTCTGCAGAGGCCCCCCCTTCCAATTTTTTTCCCTAAAACCGTCCCAGAGTTGTAGCAGAGCCAATACCTGTGCAGTGGCCATGCCTGAGACGATAAGGCAGCCAGCACCCTTGAAAACCCAGCCATGTAAGTAATTACACTTCAGGAACCTGGGGTGCTGCCTGACAAGGGCATATGCCGTGGAAGAGAGGGAGCAGAACATACAGACTCCGGTGGGGCCGCAGAGACATCCCAGGCTCAGACTCCTCGTCGTCCCTTCCTGCCCGGCACACAGCCAGCCCCACAGGGGAGCATGGTCATGTGACTGAGTTCTAGCCAATGGGATGTGGGCAGACGTGATCACGCACCTCTTGGAGGTTTGGTCATGGACCAGAGCACGCCCCACCCTCGGTTTCCCATCCAGTTGGCTGTGGAGGAGATGACGGAGGTGTCTGGAGTGGCACTGGAAATCACACCCTGAGGATGGCAGAGCCCCACTGTGTGGAGGATGGCCATCTTTGCTCATGCTCATGACTTTTAGGGGGATGACCAATAACTCCAATCATGACCACCTCTACCCATGACCTTCAGGGAGAAGATCAATAACTCCAATCATGACCACCTCTGCCCATGACCTTTAGGGGAATGATCGATAACTCCAAGTACGCAAAACCCCCGGCTCTAGGATGTGTGATAGTTCAGCTGCACTGATGCTAACAGCTTCCAGCAGCAGCACCATAGTTCCTTTCTAGTAGGTATGGCTGCTCTTAAAGCTCTGACACCTGTGGTTATACGCGGAGGGCTCATCTGGGCTTGGGCTCTACCCCTTACCCTGCAGTGGACTTTCCATAAATCTGGCTGCTGTAGACAACGCCATGCAGCTGAACTCCCTGTTGGAACTAGGCAGAGTGGTCAGAAAAGACACTGTGTGGATGGTTCAAGCTGCCCTTCGATGACGTGGGGCCTTCGAACACAGAGCTTCGTGGCAAAGAGGAGTAATCATAAGTCATCAGAAGCCAATGGTAATTTGTGGTTTTCAGCACAAGGGTGACATCTCTCCTCAGCCCCCTCCCACACATGCTGGGAGCCATTAATTACCCAGCACACGGGCCAGCGCTGGGTTAATCACTTCACAGAATCCTCACTGTATTCACCCGTGTGATGCATGGTTTTCCTGGGTCACAGAGGACCATTTCTGCCCGGGTGTGAACTATTTTCTAGAAGGCAGGAAGCTCCCTGTTGAGCTGTGCTGTCTTCTTATGCCATGCATTTTTCTGCCTGTGAGCTACAGGACAGTCACCCAGTGCTGACGTGGTCAGGCTGTCATGAGGACTGAGCCCAACCTGAGTCTGGCTCTCTCTCTCTCTTCCCATTTAAACGCGTCATCAAAATGGCCACATTCTAGTCAGATTTCTGGAAACCTGCTCAACATCACACTATCTTTATTCATGAAAATTCAACCTAAGTTTTCTTAAAGGAGGTGGGAGTCACCTGAGGGCCTTGTGAAATGGAGGTGCTGATTCAGCAGGCCTGTGGCGGGAGGAGGTCTGACATCCTAAATCTCTTAGCTCCCAGCTGAGGTCAATGCCACTGGTCTTCAAGCCACACTTTGAGAAAAGCAAGATTTCAGGACGGCCGTTCTCACAGAATGATTTTCACCCCCTACCAGGGGTGTGTGCTTGGCAATGTCTGGAGACATTTGAGGTTGTCACAACTGAGGGAGGAGGTGTCCTTCTGGCATCTAGTGGGTAGAGACCAGGGATGTTGCTAAATATCCTATGATGCACAGGACACACCCCAAAGAAAGAATGATTCAGCCTCAAATGCCAATAATGCCAAGGTTCAGAAACACTGGTCTAGAGCAAACTTTTAAAAAGTAACGCATGAAGTTCTAGTATCTTTGCATAGCAATTCTTTCTATATTGTTTCCTGACCTTAACTGTACAGATTGAATCCAATAAAACCATTTATCTCTGCNTGTGCACGCCTGACTGCCAAGTAGCAGGGTCTGTCCCATGCACCACACGGTGCCCCTAAATGACTCCCTACATTAAGTCAGGCCCAGCGGTAGCCCCCTCGACGGCCCTCAGCACAATCTGCCAGCGTGTTCTTTTCACACGTCACTACAAATGCTTGATTTTCAGCTCTCACCTTTGGCACTGCTGACATGTGGGTCAATTTTCAGCACTGTAGGATGCTCTGTGCCTCGCTTGTTTCTACCCCCCCGAGAAGCTAGCAGCCCTCCTAGTTCTCAGCTGTGATGACCCAAAACATCAGGCTTTGCCAGATGTCCTGGGTGGGAGGGGATCACACCCAGTGGAGACCATTAAACTAACCAGTGCCACTCATGGTGTGTGGTCCTACCCTTGGATCTTCTAAGAAAGGCAGATGCTCAGGCCCCCCAGCCCAACCCAGACCCCTGGACTCAGAGACTCGAGGGTGGAGCCGCACTGGAAGCCTATTAGCCAGCCATCCAGGTGATCTGATGCCACAGGTTGAGGAGCATCAACCTCAGTGGGAGGCTACAGCTGCATCCCGGGTACCAGGCCTGGCTCGCTGGAGCATCTTCTCCAAGCACCAGAATCTGGGGTACCTGATTACCTATCAGGAGGGGCAAGGAACTGACAAATCATAGAGCCATAATGTAGGAATAGCTGGAGCGCTTCCAGGAGGTCGTGCATGTGATCNTTCTCCAAGCACCAGAATCTGGGGTACCTGATTACCTATCAGGAGGGGCAAGGAACTGACAAATCATAGAGCCATAATGTAGGAATAGCTGGAGCGCTTCCAGGAGGTCGTGCATGTGATCTCCCTGGCAGCGATGGCAGTGCAGGAATCCCTCCAAAGATGCTGCAGGCAGGGGGCCACAAGGCTGTGACTTCGAGAACGGATAGTCCATTTCAGTTTTAACTTCGAGTGAGCCCATGCCTACCTTCTACCTGCCTCCTACCATCCTAAGCAGCATCTCTCCAATATCCCAGGTGGCACAGTGCCTAGAAGCCAAGTTGTCTTTATTGAAAACCACGGTATATCAGAGTATTTTGTTCCATCAAGTAAACTAAAGATAATTCCACTTGTAGAAATTAATTACATTATACACGTAACACCAAGAGATCACAGTTACGAGCCTCAACCCCAAAGCCCTGTTACATCAGACATGATTTCATTGGGGTATTCATATATTTATTGGGATTTATTATTTTCTTTGGGTTTCCCTCAATAGCTCAGTTGGTAAAGAATCCATCAGCAATGCAGGAGACTCTGGTTTGATTCCTGGGTTGGGAAGACCCCCTGGAGAAGCGACAGGCTACCCACTCCAGTATTCTGGCCTGGAGAATCCCATGGACTGTATATAGCCCATGGGGTCGCAAAGAGTTGGACATGACTGAGCGACTTTTACTTTGAGCATTTGCTAGCAATCAGCAGCAGACAAGTGTTTATAGACACCAAGGTATTGAGACCTTANCTCAGTTGGTAAAGAATCCATCAGCAATGCAGGAGACTCTGGTTTGATTCCTGGGTTGGGAAGACCCCCTGGAGAAGCGACGGGCTACCCACTCCAGTATTCTGGCCTGGAGAATCCCATGGACTGTATATAGCCCATGCGGTCGCAAAGAATCGGACATGACTGAGCGACTTTTACTTTGAGCATTTGCTAGCAAAAAGCAGCAGACAAGTGTTTATAGACACCAAGGTATTGAGACCTTAAAAAAAAAATATGGCCAAAGTAGAGGTAAAGCTAATGGGTCACTTAATTCCTCTTAGGATATGATTTTGAGAAAAGTCCCACAAGTTTTAGCAGGTAAGCACAAGGGTCCAGGCCAAGCAGAGGGGTCACGCTCACTCCACACCATGCCAGAGCATGGGAGCCCATACCTTCTGCCACACCACAGTGATGGGTGGAGGGTGACCCCACAGGGCTTGCCCTCTCCTCTCAGGGTAGGGTCTTCTCTCAGCCCTTCCTCCTGTAACACATCGTGCTGAGTCTGCGGCCAACCACTTTCGGGATTTGCTCATATCAGCAGTTTATAAGCAAATGTGTGTGTGCTCAGTTATGTCTGACTCTTTGCAACCCCATGGACTGTAGTCTACAAGGCTCCTCTGTCCATGAAATTTTCCAGGCAAGAGTACTGGAGTGGGTTCTCATTTCCTCCTCTGGGGGATCTTCTTGACTCAAAGGCAGACGGATTCTCTATCACTGAGCCACCCAGGAATCCCTTATATGCAAACAGATACCGTTTAATTATAAATGAACACATTAATTACCATGGAGTCTCCCACCCTGGCTCCTGCACCCTTGAAAATCCCCACCTCAGACCCAGCTGTTGTTTTCATATCCACTAGGCATTAGGTTCAGTAGTTCACTAGAAACCATAATGGAGGGACTTCCCTGGGGTCCAGTGATTAGGACTCCAGGTTTCCACTGCAGGGGGCATGGGTTTCATCCCTGGTTGGGGAACTAAGATCCAATAAACCACATGGAGCAGCCAAAAAAACCCTTCCAAAAAACAAACAAAAAATCAAATGGACGCTTCCCTCCTCACCCCTTTAGCGGAATTTGATTTTTTTAAGCTTCTATTCCCACAATTTGTGTTCAGACATCTTGAAACATACTATGATTTCCCAGTGTAATGTTCCCTGATCGTAACATTTTAGCCCCTTGATCATTTTACATTTCTTCCTAGAAAAACTAAATTAGCTTGTGTTTTACTTGACTGTAACTTGGATTAATTCCACCCCACCCTCCATGGCTCAGTAGTTTTGGATAGGAAAAAAATTCCCAGTTCCTCCATTAAAACACCCAAAGGACTGCTCTTGAAAGCACTCTGTGAACACAAAGGTAAACTACCCAAGACTCACATTCCACTTGCTTGGAATTTAAAATGGATTTCTCCTTAGATGGCTCAATCTGCGATTTCACACAAAAAAGATGAACATAGTAAAAAACCACCACCTCCCGGTTCTTTGACAGCCTTCTCTCTAATCTCGCCTCATAATTACACCATACCGCTCAAACTCCAGGTTTCTTTAAGGGACTCAGGCTCCCTCCACTTCTCAAATCCTCAGCAAATTGTTCTGGGAGCATCCTACTCTTTATCTTTCCTTATACTTCTGGTTTGGTTCCAGTATGGAAACAAGTGGAAGAGGATGACGGTGATTCTGTGCTGGAGAAGTTTTTTCAGCGTCAGTGATTATTAAGTACGAGTGTCACTTCCCCAGTGGCCCGGCAATAAAGAACCTGCCTGCTAGGCAGGAGACCCGGGTTCGACCCCTAGATCGGGAGGATCCCCTGGAGGAGGGCACAGCCATCCACTCCAGTATTCCTGCCTGGAGAATCCCATGGACAGAGGAGCCCGGCGGGCTACAGTTCATGGTGTGNTAGGCAGGAGACCCGGGTTCGACCCCTAGATCGGGAGGATCCCCTGGAGGAGGGCACAGCCATCCACTCCAGTATTCCTGCCTGGAGAATCCCATGGACAGAGGAGCCTGGCGGGCTACAGTTCATGGGGTTGGACACAACTGAAGCAACTCAGCAGGAAGGCAGGTCACTTCTCAACAATGGTAATTTCAGGGCTCAGTTATAAACCGAGCAATGGCTTTACACTCAGAAGACCAATTCTAGACGACCATGGTCCAGGAGGAGGCATGGTGGTTGGGGAGCACTTGAAATTTACCTGGCTCCTACTGAGACATGTTGGAAGGGTCAAACACACTACCTGATTTTGAAGACTCCATATGAAAGAATGTCAAACAGCTCATAATCTGTATACTGATTACCTGTTGCAAATACAATATTTTTGATATATTAGGCTAAGAAACTATTGTTAAAACTCTGCTAATCTGGTTTTTTCTTTTTAATAACATGGCTACTAGAAATTTTGCGATGACCTGAAGGGCTCATATTTCCTACACAGCACTGTCAAGGACACACGCTCAGAGACCCAGCTCATCCATGAAATGATCTACACAGCTGTTTCTATCCAAGTCTGCCTTTGAAAACTCAGAAAATATGAAGTAACTTGCTTATTAAAATTCACTTTTTCCTCCAACCCCTACCAGATTAGTCACTTGATTTGCTATCAGGAGTCATAAGACAGCATGCGCACACACTTCAGTCTTTCCACAATCCAAACTGGAAAGCTGAGCTTAACACTTGACTCTTAAATTGGAGAGTTAGGGCCCAACCCTTCCATATAACTTCACAGTCAGCCCCCACTGTGTTGCTTGGTATTTGCTGGTCTGTATCTGTGGATTCAACCAACTTTTGGTTCTGCAATACTGAAGTGCATATTGAAAAAAACCCGCCTACAAATGGACTTGTGTAGTTCACACCCATGGACTAACTGTACTTTTAAACTAGCTCATATAAATCAAAGGGGTCCTCTTTACAAATGTGTGGAAGGGAGGTGCATGATAAACCAAGGCCAGCCTACAAAGTATTGATAAAGTATCTCTAGTACTGGGGACAATCAAGAAAGGCCTTAAAAAAATTAAATAATCAACTGGGAAAGTGGTCCTGAGTTTAGGGACAGCACAGCCTAGTAGACTTATGGTCATAAGACCTCCTGTAGCAGTTTTGCCATGTAATTTGCCAAATTATTATTTTGAGTATTAATTTGTCAAGGTGACTAATGCGAACAGTTGCAAATATATACAGCATAATCTAGATAAATTTGGACTTGTGTTTTTATATGTTTTTACTTAGTAACTAGTGCAAGCTATTTCTTTATTCCCAACTTTGAGCATTTTATTTATTTAAAAAATTTTTTCTCTTTTTGGTCATGCCTCTGAGGCATGTGGGATCTTGGTTCCCCGACCAGGGATGGAACCTGTACCCTCCATTGGAAGCACAGAATCTTAACCACTGGACACCAGGGACGTTGCCTGATCATTTTAATAAGACAGGTGAGACTGAAAACAGCAGGCCACCTTGCATACAGCTGGCACTCAATAAATATTGGAGGAGTCAACAGTTTTATTTCGATGTCTATTAGAAGCTTTACTATGTTTTAAAGACAATTATGAGATGTAATTAACACTGAAAAGTTAGTAATTGTTAATGTGAATAATTACAGCCAGAAGTCCTCTTCTCACTTTTCAAGTCTTTGAACCTCCTCACAAAGGAATAATCTCTATCATGTAAGAGATTCTTTTTTAAAATTAATTGTTTTTTAAAAATTACATAATATTAAAAAGACTTAGGAAAAACTGATTATTTTCATTTTAGAATTAACAGCTAAAAACAGTAAAAATAAATCCTGCGAGGTGGATACCACCTCCAGTACAACTGCATTTATAAGTACTTTTATTCAAAAAGTCTTCCCCAAATAGGGAGTTTTAACTGATGCATCGTTTGTTTACTCGCTCAGTCGTGTCCAATTCTTTTGTAACCCCATAGACTATAGCCCAACAAGCTCCTCTGTCCANGTACAACTGCATTTATAAGTACTTTTATTCAAAAAGTCTTCCCCAAATAGGGAGTTTTAACTGATGCATCGTTTGTTTACTCGCTCAGTCGTGTCCAATTCTTTTGTAACCCCATAGACTATAACCCAACAAGCTCCTCTGTCCATGGGATTTTTCCAGCAAGAATATTAGAGTGGGTTGCCATTTCCTTCCCCAGGGGACCTTCCCCACCCAGGGATCGAACCGGAGTCTCCAGCACTGCAGGCGGATTTTTCACCCCTGAGCCACTGCGGGAAGCCAAACTAGTGTCAAACTCTGTGTAAGTGTCTCAGGCTAAGAACTCTCCATCTCAAATCCGTCCAGTCTGCTAAGCTGTTAAGCAACAGTGGTCCAGGAGAGAAAATGAAAAAAGCAAACACAAAAAACCAAAAACCTATTCTTACAGCATGCAACATCTCTCACAACTTGCTCTAGAACTGTACAGCGTTCGCAAACATCAACCTTTTATAATCCAGAATTTCAGAAAGACTGGCTTGGAAAATGCTTTCCTTGTTTCCGTGTCTGTCTCTGGGGTAAGACGATCCTGTCAGGAAACCGAGGCAAAGCGTGAGGGGCAGGAGGGGCGGCGGCGAGGGGAAGGAGCACGGTGGGGGAAACAGCAAGACCCTGGTCAGCGCCAACACCCCCAAGTGCCCAACAGACGCGGGCAATTCAGGGAAGCGCTGCGTGGCGGACTTGGCACGGCGCTCGGGGCTCGATGGGGAGGCTGTCGTTTCAGAAAAGAAAAAGCGTCGCACGCCAGGAGCCTCCGTCTTCCCCGGCCGACGCCTGCGTCTCGCCGCCGGAAGCCGGCGTGCGTCGCGGTGCGTGGGCGGAAGCCACTCGACTCCGTCAGGCGGCCCCAGCTCCCTCGGTCGGAGCCCAGAGCCGCGCAACAAGCATCCGATGCTCCTCCCAGGCGTGGGAGCCAAGCAAGCGGCGCTTCCACCTGCGGAATGAGGCGACTCGGAGGCCACTCTCCCAACTAAAATAAGGTTGGGGGGCATTTTGGGAGAAGTAGCAACCCCCGAGTAAGAGAACCCATGTGCATACCGCGGTCACGATTCAGAAGGCAGCAACCCCAAATCTAAAAAAAAAAAGCGTCCTAGACTATGTGAGTTACACAGATGCCCTCGTTTCTTTTAAGCGGCGTGACTTTGTGTAAGGCAAAGACAAACGTGTCTTGAATCAGAGAAGGAAAGAGCAGGAAACGAGATCCCGAGAGTCGACAGTTATCCTGTTTTAGCTGCCTGAACTATGGTGTGACTGTCTTGTGTTCAGTCGTGTGCGGCTCGTTGCGACCCCATGGACTGTATGCCCGCCAGGCTCCTCTGTCCATGGGATTTTTTCAGGCAAGGATACTGGAGTGGGTGGCCGTTTCCTCCTCCAGGGGATCTTCCTGACCCAGGGACTGAACCCACGTCTCCTGCGTCTCCTGCATTGGCAGGCTGGTTCTTAGAGCCATCTGGGAAGCCCTGAACTATGGTAGGGAGAGTGACTAGAGCAAATAAATTTGAAGAACTTAAAACACCTGAGACTTGAGATCTTGTTTCATAATAGCTTAGGATTTAAAATGGTTATTCTAGAAATGTACCCATTTCCTTTCCTCTTGAAAAGGTTCTCTCCTCCCCACTATATAAATGAGACTAATGAAATTTCTCTTTGTCATCCCAATTCCCATGAAACAATATTCTAAGGTATTCGTGTATAAAAGAAATTGTTTTGGCTCTTCTATCAAGTTTATTGTGCAGAGAGGTTATGTATGTGTGCACGCTCCGTGGGGTCCGACTCCTTTGTGACCCCATGGACTGACACCTGCCAGGTTCCTCTGACCATGGGATTCTCCAGGCAAGGATACTGGAGTGGGTTGCCATTTCCTTCTCCAGGGGATCTTCCCGACCCAGGGACTGAACCCACACCTGCATCTCCTGCACTGGCAGGCAGATTCCTTACCACTAGCGCCACCTGAGAAGCCCATGCAGACAGATTACCTTTTTCCAATCTAAAATATGTACTAGGCTTTAACAGAGAGAAATGTTGACAGGATGTCTCATCATTAGAATAATACTTTTCATTTTGGGTGTTCAGAAATAATAACCAGCGCATCATCGACTTAGTGTTTTTCTTTCTTTTTCCCTTTAAAATAATTATCCTTTTCTATAAGGCTATTTTCTTAAAAAAAAAAAAAATTCTGTTCTAAAAGAGCTCACTTGGAGCTATTCTACATAACAAAAAAACCCCAGAAACGTTACGTGAAACTCTTTTTTCACTCTCAAAAAATGCCAGGATTCCAGAGGTTAGCGCAGAATTGCTTGTTACAATAAACTCAGGCAGTTAAAAATTGTCCAGAGCTTTATAATACAGACAGTGCATCTATAAAAAAAGCTAATGAGGTGATTAAAAAGGAATGTATTCTCTGAAAGATCTTTTTACCTAGTTAAATCATTCACTTCAGAACACTCAATTTTTTGTTCCCCTATAAAAAATATTAAATTTGTTCCTCCATAAAAAATATCTCTTAAACTTCAAGTTTATGAGGAATGAATGCTTGACTGTTCTTTGAATTGATGTTCAGATCTGAAAGAACAAAGACCAGGTAACTTAAATCATAGGTTTAAACAACAAATATCATTTACTATTATTTGTATTCAATAAGTACCAGACTGAACTTCTTCCACAAAAGAGCTTTGATTCTTGGCTGCACACTTATGTGGGCAACATGAGTAGCAGGGGGAGTTCTTATATCATACTTTTGATGTTTCTACCACGCTTGACACTTAATTTATTAACAGAATTGAATGCACCTCCTGTTTATTTTTAATGGTTGTTTTGACAAGCTTGCCTCACTGGTCCCATGGGGACAGGGAAGCCGATGAAGACAATTTAGTTGGGGCTGGCTTTGAAGTGAGTTAGACCCAGAAGGTGAACCCAGTTCAGCCATATATAGCTGTGTGATCCTGGTGAGTTACTTAAACTCTGTGTCTTACATGTGGACAGCAGGGAAGTAATTCCACCTATCTTAANTGGTCCTTTAGTTTTGGTTTAGAAAATCCTCTTGATTCCCCTTCCACCAAGTCTAATCTGTGTTAGAGGTCAGTACCAGGTTGGTGAGGTTGCTGCCTCCAATTTTACTGTGAAGAGAAGGGTCATGTGAAGGAAGAATTTATGAAAGAGAGAAGGGTGACTGTGTCCTGGTCCAAACTTCTCCATAATCCTGTGATTTTTACAGCAGTCATGTTTGCATAAGGAAGCAAAGTGCTTCATGCTGTAGGCTACATCTTTGTACTTTTTGCTCATATGGCTTATAAAGACTAACTAGAGAATGTCCATGTCACTCTGTTTCATGATAATGATAAAATAGGCAATGGTCCACATTGGCCAGGTCTCAGATCTTGCCAGTGCATGCAGCTTTCNTTTTTATACTTTTTGCTCATATGGCTTATAAAGACTAACTAGAGAATGTCCATGTCACTTAGTTTCATGATAATGATAAAATAGGCAATGGTCCACATTGGCCAGGTCTCAGATCTTGCCAGTGCATGCAGCATTCTTTTGAGAACAGATGTTGTGGGAAAGTTGAATTTTTCTCTGTGTAATTCTTTCTACTCTGTCCACAGATTCTCTTAGAGAAGAATAGCTTCTGGAAATGGTTCATCTGTGACTGAATTCCTTTTATGGGGATTAACAGACCAACCAGATCGCTAACTCCCCTTGTTCTTCCTCTTCCTGGTAGCATAAAACAGTCACTGTGTTGGGTAACTTGGGCATGGCAACTTTAATTGGGATGAATCCACATCTACATACCCCCATGTACTTTTTCCTCTTTAACTTGTGCTTCATAGATCTCTGTTATTCTTCTGAGTTTACACCAAAAATGCTGGTTACCTTCATATCAAAGAATAACATTATTTCTTCCATGGGGTTCATGTCCCAACTTAACTTTTTGTATTTTTTTGCTCTTTCTGAAATCTAAGTACTGACATCAATGGCCTATGACTGCCCTGTGGCCATCCGTAACATACTTTTGTATAATGCTGCCATGTCCCCTAAAGTGTGTTCCAGCCTTGTGCTTGGTTCCCTGATGGCATTTTCTTGTTTCATGGCTTACGCTGGAAATACATTGACACTGCCTTTCTGTGATGCAAACATCATCAGCCATTTTTTCTATGACATGCTCCCTCTTCTCAGCTCTCCTGCACAATTACCACATCAGTAAGCTGGTACTTTTCATCGTGGTGGGCATCAATATAATTCTATTCAATCTCACCATCTTTATCTCATATGGTCTCGTCTTCTCTAGCATCCTCCATTATCAAGTCCATGGTAGGAAGATCCAAAGCCCTCAGCACCTGCAGCTCCCACAGAATTGCTGTTTCCCTGTTCTTTGGATCAGGTGCATTTGTGTATCTCAAACCATCTTCTGCTGGGTGAGGATGAGGGAAAAGNGTCTAAAAGAGCTCACTTGGAGCTATTCTACATAACAAAAAAACCCCAGAAACGTTACGTGAAACTCTTTTTTCACTCTCAAAAAATGCCAGGATTCCAGAGGTTAGCGCAGAATTGCTTGTTACAATAAACTCAGGCAGTTAAAAATTGTCCAGAGCTTTATAATACAGACAGTGCATCTATAAAAAAAGCTAATGAGGTGATTAAAAAGGAATGTATTCTCTGAAAGATCTTTTTACCTAGTTAAATCATTCACTTCAGAACACTCAATTTTTTGTTCCCCTATAAAAAATATTAAATTTGTTCCTCCATAAAAAATATCTCTTAAACTTCAAGTTTATGAGGAATGAATGCTTGACTGTTCTTTGAATTGATGTTCAGATCTGAAAGAACAAAGACCAGGTAACTTAAATCATAGGTTTAAACAACAAATATCATTTACTATTATTTGTATTCAATAAGTACCAGACTGAACTTCTTCCACAAAAGAGCTTTGATTCTTGGCTGCACACTTATGTGGGCAACATGAGTAGCAGGGGGAGTTCTTATATCATACTTTTGATGTTTCTACCACGCTTGACACTTAATTTATTAACAGAATTGAATGCACCTCCTGTTTATTTTTAATGGTTGTTTTGACAAGCTTGCCTCACTGGTCCCATGGGGACAGGGAAGCCGATGAAGACAATTTAGTTGGGGCTGGCTTTGAAGTGAGTTAGACCCAGAAGGTGAACCCAGTTCAGCCATATATAGCTGTGTGATCCTGGTGAGTTACTTAAACTCTGTGTCTTACATGTGGACAGCAGGGAAGTAATTCCACCTATCTTAAAGATACACAGATGACACCAGCCTTATGGCAGAGAGTGAAGAGGAACTAAACAGCCTCCTGATGAAAGTGAAAGAGGAGAATGAAAAAGCTGGCTTAAAGCTCAACATTCAGAAAACGAAGATCATGGCATCCGGTCCCATCACTTCATGGCAAATAGATGGGGAAACAGTGTCAGACTTTGTTTTTTGGGGCTCCAAAATCACTGCAGATGGTGACTGCAGCCATGAAATTAAAAGACACTTGCTCCTTGGAAGAAAAGCTCTGGCCAACCTAGACAGCATATTAAAAAGCAGAGACATTACTTTGCCAACAAAGGTCTGTCTAGTCAAAGCTATGGTTCTTCCAGTAGTCATATATGGATGTGAGAGTTGGACTATAAAGAAAGCTGAAGGCTGAAGGATTGATGCTTTTAAACTGTGTGATGGAGAAGACTCTTGAGAGTCCCCTGAACTGCAAAGAGATCCAGCCAGTCCATCCTAAAGGAAATCAGTCCTGAATATTCATTGGAAGGACTGATGCTGAAACTGAAACTCCAATATTTTGGCCACCTGACGGGAAGAACTGACTCACTGGAAAAGACTCTGATGCTGGGAAAGATTGAAGGCAGGAGGAGAAGGGGATGACAGAGGATGAGATGGTTGGAAGGCATCACCGACTTGATGGACATGAGTTTGAGCAAGCTCAGGGAACTGGTGATGGACAGGGAAGCCTGGTGTGCTGCAGTCCATTGAGTCTCAAAGAATCAGATACAACTTAGCAACTGAACTGAAGACTGTAACGTAATTGACAACCACACACATGTGTGTGACAGTAGATACTCAAAAAATGGTAACTTATGTTAACAGGAAACTCCTCTACCTTCATGAGTAAAGAAAAATTTCATGCTGGAAACTCCCTATTAATCTTAGCTAAAAAAATCTTTTGGAACCACTAGCACGGTGATAGTTACCTGTCAGTCATCTGTCCCAGGGATTAGCAAACTTTGCAAAGGATAGGCCAGTAAGAATTTCAGGCTTCACAGGCCAGGCAGCCTCTATGGAAACTCCTAACTCTGCAAAAACCAGTCCTGAGTGACCCCACTTCAACCAGCCCCAGCAGAGACAAAATCCTGAATGAGTGGTTTGTCCTTGCTTATGAATAAGATATCAGTTTACAAGAGGAATCCAAGTATAAGCATTAGTACATGAATGATAACATTAAGGCCCTGGCAGGGGACCAAACCTAAGCTTTGAGAAGTGCTGTGGAAAAGACTCAAGGAAACCAATGTATTACTATATCAGCTTCTGCTAAAACTGGCTTCCCTGGTGGCTCAGACAGTAAAGGATCTGCCTACAATGCAGAAGACCCAGGTTTGATCCTTGGGTCGGGAAGAGGCCCTGGGGAAGGAAATGGCAACCCACTCCAGTATTCTTGCCTGGGAAATCTCATGGACAGAGGAGCCTGGTGGCCTACAGTCTATGGGGGGGGGGGTGTGTGTCACAAAGAGATGGATACAACTTAGTGACTTTCACTCTGCTGAAACAGCCCTGTCAAGCAACCCATAGAAATTGTTCCTCTCACTTTCCCTTTTCTTCGGACTTTCCCTTTTCAATTGATTGTGTTATATAAGGAGTTCTACAGGCATGAACTGAATTTATAACAGAAGTTGAAATTATAACATTGTTGCCAGGGCCAACATGTATAAATGTATCATACCCAATTTCTACTGTAAGACAACTGGGAAGGGATGATGTAACTTGGAGGCAATCAGAATTCATATAATTAGTAGAGTTATACAGGGATTCTACTGAATCTCAATAAATGAATTGGTGCTAATAAACAGGCAGTTCAACCCCCGCCACTTGCACGCATGTGTGCATGTGCGCACACGTGCACACACACACACACACAACTGGTCATTTCAACTCCACTGGTTCCAGCAACAAAGACTTTCTAAATACCATTAACATGACAATGAAAAAATAAGAACCTCATGCTCCAGGTGCATATTCATAGCTATACATTTTTACAATTTTTCTATATTTTTCCTTCATGTTTTCATTAAAAATAAATAACAAGCTTTTCCCCCTTCAATTTTACTGGAAATAAAAAATATCACAAAAATCAATCACAACTGCTTTAGCACTAAGAGCAGGAGCTCTTGGTTTCACTACTCAGCAAGATGCTTCTTGAACACTGTGAGCGCTGAAGCACAACCTCTGTGTCGTGAGAAAAGCAACCGAGTAGCAGACATCACTAAAAACAATTGACACCTTGGACCTACATTCCTTCAAAGTGATAAACTTATATGAGCGGACACCTTCCCATCGGTTAAAACACACTCGACAGAACAGAAACACAAAGAAGATGCAAAATTAAGAGGGCAAAACATCATGCTTACTTTCTCTGAACGCTTTACAGTAGCCAAGGAAAGACAGCAGAAAAAACAGGGCACCCAGGAGGTCTGCACGGCCGACGACACCAGCAACCTTCAAAGAACGTGGAGGAAAGAGTTTTATGTTAAAAAAAAAATTTACATGAAACTTTGGAAACACAAAAACATCCTTAGAAACAGAAAACCTTATGAAACTCGGCCATCTGTTGAAAGAAACTCTCTAACTGTGGTGTGATCTGACAACTGACTCTTCACTTTGGGTCTAGGATCTGGGTCAGCTGCTTCCAAGGGAAGGTTGGGTTGACTCTGACCTACTGTGGCTCTTCTGTGGGTCGCACACAGGCAGCGATGCCTGTGTGCAGGGAAAACCCTGTCAACTTGGCACTCTGTGCCCACCGCCCTAGAAACCTGCCCTGATCAGGTGCCCAGGGTACATTTTTGAATTGGAAAATGTTATCAGTCCAAAGGGCATGATATTTAAGAAAGAAAATTTGACTGGAGACATGAAAGACAGGTGGGAAGTAAGCATTACACGTCATCAAGCAGAGAAAATAAGACACAAGGGGTTCAGAGTCTCTGTCTCTGTCTTTCCCTCCCTTTAGACCAAAATCAATTAAGCGGGCTAACCTGGAAAGTGGAAGGCTTCAAAACAGGTTGACCAGTAAGATGAAAAAAGAGTATGAGTTCCACCATTTCTTCTCTGCCCCTCCCCATTTTCTGTATCTGATGATGGCCCTTTTCTCCACCTTAGTGTTTGTTAAAGAAGCAATACAATATGGGTGCTTCATTTCTTTCAAGCTGATTACTCCAACAATTGTTCTCTGAAAGTCTCAGGTCAACCAAAGACAGAGAATTGTGCTCCCGAGTACTGGTCTAGTCTACGTGGCATCCTTCACTAACTAGCACCTGGACAGGACATGTATCAGAGCTTGCACTGTGACTCTCAAGGTTTCATTTTAGTTCCTGGGAAGCACATCTTAAAGTGAGAAGTGTGAGGTTGGATCCAAAATAAAGTCTAGCCTACAAACAGAGGTAAGAGAGTATATTTCACAATGAATGTGAAAATCACTATATTTATATTCTGTGCCCAGGTGCGTGTACAAGCCACAGCTAAAAGGAATGCCTTTTAGGAGCAGTTTCCATCCAACCAGCGTGGCTCTGGCGAGGCAAACACCCATCCAATGGCGAGCCCCTGACGTAGGGGCACGCAATCACTAAGAAGGCTGGCAGCTGAATGCCACCTGTGACTGCCAGGCACGTGAAAAAACTTCCTCCCGGGAAAGAAGCTAAAGACAAAGTTTCAACAGATCTGGGCCAAGGAGGCCAGTGTGCGGGAGGGGTAAATGGAATGATTACTTCATTAAGGCAGTGAATATATCATGAGACTTCTGGAATCCTCTGGCCTGTAACCTGCTCAGAGATGTAGTGAAATCAAGGAGACCCCACAGACAGAGCCAGGCCCACAGTGGGTGCTGGTTCACTGTCAATCTGACAGGGACACATGGTTGGGGGGATTCGGGGGGACAGAGCAGCAGACCAAGGACACAGCAGCTTAGGGAGAAGCAGGTGTGGGCTCTGTGGCTCCGCGGCCAGCGATGGAGGAAGCAGCTGGTGCCGTGGGCCTCCCATCAGGACCAGAGAGGGGTGTGAGCAGCATCTGCCAGCCGCGGCTCTTCACTGAGCCTGAGGATGGTTCAGCATCCTACAGCCTTTCAGAGGAGACAGTAAGAGAAGCCAACTCAGAGAAGGGCATCCAAGAAGGTCCTGAGAGCAAGAGCGTCTGGAAAGCAGGGGCTGGGAATGTGGAGGGTCAGAGAACAAGGCTTCCTGAATTGAGTGAAGGGGAGGGAAGTGGCTTGGTTAAATAGCAGGCGTAGGAGGCAAAAAGACCAGCCTAAACCACTTGTTATCTGAGCGGTTGAGGTACATTTAAAGACTCCCCCTAACATGTAATGTTGTAAATCATCCAAATCTGGAAGAAAAAAAAAAAAGACTTCCACTCAAATGAACTGTAAATATCATAAACTCATTTTTAAAACAAACATTCTGCCTTTGGCTAAGTGAAGACACTCCCAGGTCTCAAGGAATGTACATTACATCATCTGACATGAAGAAAAACAGGTTTTAAAAAAGTATGGCACTAATGAGAACCTACTGTATCACACAGGGAACTCTCCTCGGTGCTCACTAGGGACCTAACTGGGAAGGAAATGCAGAAAAGACGGGATATGTGTGTAAGGATACCTGATTCACTTGCTATACCGCAAGAAACTAACGCAGAACTGTTAAGCAACTATACGCCAATAAAAAGTAATTTCAGAAAGAAAATAAGTCTCAAAAAAAAGTGTGACAAGTGTTTCAGTGTACAGAATATTTAGTCCGTCAGTGAATTTTTGGCAGAAAGATTCTATAGGAAGAAAATTTTAAAGGCTATTCCAAGAAGGTACCAAGTTGAACTGTTTGGCCAATGTGCATGGGTACAAAGAGATTTTTTCTTTTCTGTTATTTGCATTAATATGTATTTTCAGGCAAAGCTATTTATAAAGACTTTTTTTTTTTTTCTTACAAATAACCTGAGACACTCCCATCAGAGTTTTCTGGAGCAGTCACCGCCATTCCCTGAATCTGTAATACTCAAGGTGGTGGCATTTCCCTACTGGACACAATTTGCACGGGAGCCATAGAAGGAATGAGGGAAGGAGGGGGTGGTATTTCATCACCTGATTCCTGCAGCATGAACTCTGGCTTCACTGGGTGAGCAGGAGTAGTAAGAACACTTGGACGTCCCTCTGTGACACTCTGCAATCTGAACTCAAGCAATCTGAAGTCCTCACCAACGCTTCGAGGAAAGAAAATCTTGCAGTGGTGCTAGCATCCTCAGGGAACCCCCTGGGGCCAACATCCTGGTCTCTAACAGGACAAGAGGCAAGGAAACCCATCTCCCTCCCTCCCCTGGGGACCCAGCCCAAAGCTTTTTGGGGGCTCCAAAATCACTGCAGATGGTGACTGCAGCCATGAAATTAAAAGATGTTTACTCCTTGGAAGGAAAATTATGACCAACCTAGATGGCGTATTCAAAAGCACAGACATTTTGCCAACAAAGGTCCGTCTAGTCAAAGCTATGGCTTTCCCAGTAGTCGTGTGGATGTGAGAGCTGGACTATAAAGAAAGCTCAGTGCCGAAGAACTGATGCTTTTGAACTGTGGTGTTGGAGAAGACTCTTGAGAGTCCCTTGGACTGCAAGGAGATCCAACCAGTCCATCCTAAAGGAGATCAGTCCTGGGTGTTCATTGGAGGGACTGATGTCGAAGCTGAAACTCCAATACTTTGGCCACCTGATGCAAGGAGCTGACTCATTTGAAAAGTCCCTGATGCTGGGAAAGATTGAGGGCAGGAGGAGAAGGAGACGACAGAGGATGAGATGGTTGGATGGCATAACCGACTCAATGGACATGAGTTTGGGTAAACTCCAGGAGTTGGTGATGGATAGGGAGGCCTGGCATGCTGCGGTTCATGGGGTCAAAGAGTCAGACATGAGGATGAAACTGAATACTGCCTATTTGCCAAAAAACAAGGAAAGGTTAACAGACAGCTGATTTGTCTTAGGAATGCTAATTTTTAATGACCAATAGCTTTTTCTCAAATATTTGAGTTTGAATGGCTGTCATGGAAGGGTGGGATGGGAGATGATGAGAAGCAAGGCGGGGCGTATTCATGAGCAGGTCCTGGCAGGACGTGGGGACCCACTCACCAGCTCAGCTCGCAGCACACCGATCTCTCCTTGGGACGGGTTCAGATGACCAGATCTTAAATTCTGTCCCTACCCTCCTCAGCCATGCGGCTGACCTAGGTTAAGTCCCTAATTTGTCCTCCCTGGCTGCTTCCTCTTCTGTAAAGTGGAAATTGTTATGCTGCTCCAGCTGAACCTACAGCGTTTTGGTGATGATTGTATGAAGTGTGAGGGAGTATTTTGGAAATCACAAAAGTTCTTGGCTAACAGAGGAAAACTGCATCAGACCCCTCTTCAGGAAAAAAAAGGCAATCTCAGCCTGTGGCTTTAGACCCAGAAGATGGGCAAGGTTCACCATTCACACCTTCCCAGTGTGGTCTAATAAGGGACACACAGAATATCACCAGAGATCATACCATATGGTCTTTATGAAGTCTTGGCCCATCGCGGACCCTGAGTTTGTCCTAAGAGGGACCTGCTGTCCCCACGAATCACCATTCTGGGTGTCTGATAGCTGGCCTTCTACAGCCGTACGAGCAGCCAAGGGAAGCTTGTTTTAGGGAACAAACCAGCGCGTGGACCACATCTGTCTTACATGAGGGCAGAGATGGCTGGTAGACGGTACTTACACACTCGGTGTGCACCGGGTGCACAGCAAACAGCAGGGCGGCCAGCAGAGACGACCTGGGGGCCAGGTTCAGCCTCCTGCCCTTGCTCGTGTACTGCAGGCCCCCGAACAGCACAGAGAAGACATCCACCAGGAGCACGCAGATGGCACCGTGCAGGGCGATGTTGATGACGTGGAAGCTCACGGGGTGGAAGCCTCCCGACAAATAGTAGTTCATCCTGCAGGGAAGGAGGGTATTCACAACGGAGATGCAGAAGCACGTGAAAGAAAACACGAACCGGCTGCAGGGAAAGGCTGGTGTGTGAACATACTGAAGGAGGAGAGCGTGTGCACAGTTGATAAAAATAGCGTCAAGATAAATAATGCCTGTTAAGCTAAGAAGGGTGAAGACGAGCTAAGAACGTAATTAACTGCAGAGGGGAAAACGGGAGATAAGGACCTCTCAGAGGAGTGAGACAGAAAATACTTGGAGAGGAAATGCCAAAAAAAAAAAAAAAAAGACAATTATTCAGGTGAGATAAAGGCAAGGCTGTCTTTCAGAAAGATAAAACAGACCACACGTTATGCAGGCTGCTCCACAGGGACCTGGATTGAAGATGTTCAAGTGACTTGTCTCTTCTCCCCATCCCCAACCCCCCAAGATACCCCCTGACAGTCTGTCCACCAGCCTTCTGAACAAGGAAGCACTTCCTCCCTGTCAAGGATTCTTGTCTCTTTTTCAATTACGAGTGGTTCTGATTCATCATTTCTATACTTCTTTTTGTGGCTCAGCTGGTAAAGAATCTGCTTGCCATGTGGAAGACCTGGGTTTGCTCCCTGGGTTGGGAAGATCCCCTGGAGAAGGGAAAGGCTGCCCATCCAGTATTCTGGCCTGGAGAATCCCATGGGCTATAGATATAGTCCACGGGGTCGCAAAGAGTCAGACACGACTGAGCAACTTTCACTTTCACTTTTGAAGGATCTACACATAGGTTATCCAATACACCCGAGAAACAGCTATGCATGGGAACTTCTGTGAGATCAATTAATCTATTTAATGCAAACAGCTCCCCGATTCATGGTGGGGTGGCGAGATCATCTTTGGTTTCATTTTGTTTTTGGATATCGATGTGGTCACAGAAGTGAAGTGTTAACCGTTCAGTTGTGTCCAACATTTTGTGATCCCATGAACCTGCCAGGCCCCTCCGTCCATGGAATTCTCCAGCCAAGAAAACTAGAGTGGGTAGCCATTGCTTTCTCCAGGCAATCTTTCTGACTTAGGGATCAAACCTGGGTCTTATGCGTTGCAGGTGAATGCTTTACCTCTGAGTTACCAGGGAAGCCTGATGTGGTTCACAGGAGGAAGATTTATAACTTACTTTTTTTATATAGCGAAAGCAAACACAATTTAATTAGAGGCTACCTGTTGCCTTGACATATTGTTTCCTCCAGCTTAAGTTGCAAAGGGTCCAACCTGAGAACTGCGCAAAGTAGGGACCACTTCGTCAGAGCAGCCTTGCTGGGAGCCTGGCAGGTCTCCTCTATGTGGCTGCATGGGTCAGTGTCTGCACCACGGCTTGTACGTCTGTCGGAACCCCTGACCAGGGCCCTCTGTTACATCCCACCCAGTGCAACATCAAGCACAAGCCTCGGGTTTCCCCTCCCCCACGGCCGTCCTGCGGCACCTCACCTGAAGGTCAGCACGGTCAGGGGGCGGTAGGACTTGTGGCTGGTGTTACTGCTCAGCCGGCTGCCCCAAAAGTCATGATGCCACAGGTCCCCCAGAGGCGTCTCTGCACGGAGGTCCTGCAGGCAACACAGCAGACGGTGGGGTCGGGACTGCGCCCTCCCCCTGGGCGGAAGCCCTCTCTTCCCCACGTCTCCCGCCAGTCCTGGGTCCAGCCACTGCCACCCTCATACCCAGCACCCAGCCAGGCCTCCTCAGGGCACTGTGCCCTACTCTGTGCGTTCTCCAAGTGATCTCTCCCACCTGCTACGAGAGCCCCACCCCTTCCAGGACCAAGCCGATGTCCTACGGGGACATCGCAGTTGGGGTGCTCTGGCCCCTCAGCTGCACGTGGCCGGCACATCTCCCAGACGCTGGCTCTGCTCCTGCTCTCTGGTCCCCAAATGGCCCCTGCTGCCACCTGCCCCAAGACAGGCCTGTGCTCGATGGTCACCCCTCGGCTCCGCAGAACTCAGCTCCTCCTGCTCGTCGTATTTCAGCCACTGGGCTATGACGTTCCAGAGTTGATGCAATTCTTTCTGGGGGGCCCAGAGCATCCTCTACCTGTCTTCAGAGCGCCCGATTCCCAGGAGGTTTACAGTCACGTGACTGATATCTGCCCCATTGTGCTGGGGCTCCTCCAGGCCTGGGCTGCCCCGTGTTTGGGGGGAGTGCACAGAAGGTGTTTGATCCATGCAGAATGAACAGATGGACCAAGCAGCTAAGCGAGGTCACTATCACCCTCTCTCACAGCCAATATGTAAGGCTGCTGTTTAGCCACTAAGCCGTGTCTGACTCTTTGGAGACCTCACGGACTGTGGCCCGCCAGGCTCCTCTGTCCTGGGATTCTCCAGGCAAGAATACTGGAGTGGGTTGCCATTTCCTCCTCCAGGGGATCTTCCCGACCCAGGGATCGAACCCACGTCTCCTGTGTCTCCTGTACTGGCGGGTGGGTTCTTTACCACTAGTGCCACTTGGGAAGTCTTAGGTGCTTAATGACGTAAAGGGAAAAGCTTGACGATGTGGGACAGAGGCAAGCTGGTGACCTGACACCCACTTTGTGGGTGAATTTCACTTCAGGTGGGTATCAGCTTCAGGGGCCTTGAGTGCACACACCCGCCTCTAAAAGTCAAGTTGCTATTTCATGAGGGTTGTGCAATCCACTTACTAAGTCCGTTTACTCCATTACCCCACTGGAAGTCATGTACTTTTGCGTTGTCCCAGAACTACCGGGTCAGCTGGGGAGGGAGGAGCAAAGGGTCTTTCCCTGCGTTTGAGCAGCAAACGAACACCAACAAAGCTCTAAATATTTGATTGGGTGTAGCCCTCAGAGCAGGGTGCGCCACGGGAAGAAAGGTCAGTCTTTCCTCCTAATGGTTTCTAGAAAAGATGTGCTGTGTCTCAAATGCTTGCTGACTCCACTGACTCAAAATCATCATCTCCGTGAACAACTCAACACTACAGGCAACTAAGCACTACAAGGAGGCATCTGGAAAACAGCCTTTAACACCAAGAAGCTCCAGTCACAGCCTGTTTCCCATTACTGCAGGCACGGTGCCAACGTACAGAGGAGGGCCTGTCAGGAGACAGGGGAGGGGAGAAAAGCAGGCTCGCAAGTGAACAAAGGGGCACAGTGTGATGCTCCAGAAAACGCTGCCAAGACAACGCACGGGGTCACAGAGTGCCTGCATCTGCCCTCGCTCCCAGAAGGAAAGAGAAGCACAACCTCGTCCCGGGCATCTCACGGAGGACGTGGTTCATGTCTCCCCACCTCGCTCACCAGAGCTCCTCAACAAGGGTCCAGAATTGACACTTCATACATCCTCCAGGAGTGGCAGAGCCAAGAAACTCTCAGCAAATGAATTAAAAGATAACGATAAAGGCAGACCTGTCTGGTGGTCCAGTGGTAAAGAATCTGCCTGCCAATGAAGGAGACACAGGTTCGATCCCTGGTCCAGGAAGATCCCACATGCTGCGAGGCAGCGAAGCCCGCACACCACAACTCCTGAGCCCATGTGCAGCAACGACTGAGTCCATGTGCCCTGGAGCCCGTGCTTTCCGAAAGGAAAAGCCACGGTGGCGAGAAGCCTGAGCACCGCAAACAGAGAGCAGCCACTGCTCCCCACAACTATGGAAAAGCCAGCACAGCAAGGAAGACCCAGCTCAGCCAGAAAAACAAAGGCACAGTCACATGTCCTCCCTGGAAAGCAGCTATTAAGCCACATATCCTGCTGGAAAAGAGCTTTTAAGCCACCCCTGCGCCACAGCTGCTCAGAGCTCACACGCTTCTTTTGCTCCTAAGCGCTGTTGCAAAAAGGACTGAGACAAACCCCTACAGTAAACCACTGGATGAACTTGAGGGAAATCACAAGTGAAGAACCTGGATTCAAAACCCCAGGACTGAAGTCTGTGCCGTGGAAATGACGCAAATCATTTACAGGAGGTTACAAATGAAATATCTGCCAAACAGTCACCTCCTTTCCCCTCCACCCCACCTAATACACGTACCTTTCACAGACAATTTTCCTCAACACTTTTAATAGGAAAATGGCTTTCTCCACATTCAGGGAAATCTAAGACTTCAAAATTTGCAGAGTGGAGAAGGAAATGGCAACCCACCCCAGTGTTCTTGCCTGGAGGATCCCAGGGACGGGGGAGCTTGGTTGGCTGCCGTCTATGAACCTGACAGGACTGAAGCGACTTAGCAGCAACAGTAGCAGCAAGGAAAAGTGCTACAAAGAGATGCTACAATTGTATCTACTAGAGAAAGAGAGAGGAGTGAATTCCTTCAGGTTCCCTTGGCCCTTTGAGAAAGACACAGAACATCGGCTGAGCAGGGGTTGGTTTGGTTTGGTCACTAAGTTGTGCCCGACTCTTGCGACCCCATGCACTGTAGCCCGCCAGGCTCCTCTGTCCATAGGATTTTCCAGGCAATACTGGAAAGGGTAGCCATTTCCCGTCACAAAGGTTCTAACCGCTCCTGCCACGTTCTTTCTCCTCTGGGCTCTCTCTGCCTCCAGGTTTCTTGTTCGGATTTTCTTTTAGCTTAATGAAACCCTTTTCTTCCCTTCCCAGAAACCGATTTCTTCTTCCCTACGTCTGTAGTCAGCGACTGAAAGGAATATCACTTCCCCTGCACCCACTGGTGAGCAGAACTGGCTGGGGTTTTGCAAATTCAGCAAATCTGAGTCTCCACACAGAAAACGAGCAGGGACGAAATGAGCAGGGACTGCAGTCTCCTCGGGCGGCAAACTCCAGGTCATCTGCAACTGTCAGCAGAATGTCCTAATGCTCCCAGCGAAGGACACAGAAGGGGCCGGCTCACTGCCTACAGCCAAGGACACACCTTCCAGTGGGGGATCAGACTTGCCCATCACTGCAGCAGACGTATGTGTGTGTGTGAGTGTGTGTGTCTGATGGGGGCATCCTTCTGGCCTAGAGTTCTGTAAAATTTTCCCACAAAACCTGAAATAGCCTGCAAGGCTCTGCAATACTGTGGCCTTGTCGTGTTAGAATAGTCTCTCTGATATGTGCATGGGCTGGGACCTCATGCAGGGCACCCAGCCAGGGCAAAGCCTGAAGTTAGGCAAGGCTGGGAGACCCTGCTGCCAGCAATAAAAGGGGCCCTAAATCAAGGAGATGCTCTCTAAAAAAAGATGGGAAATCTGGAGCACGATGGGGGCTCAGATAAAGGCTCAGCCAATGTTAAGTGGAGCAGGGGTCCCCAACCTCTGGGATCTAATGCCTGGTGAGCCGAGGTGGGGCTGATGTACTAATCATAGAAATAAAATGCACAGTAAATATAATGCGTTTGAATCATCCTGAAACCATTCCCCCACCGCCCCAGACTGAGGAAAAAACTGTCTTCCATGAAGCTGGTCCCTGGTGTCAGAGAGGCTGAGGAACATAGAAAATAACTGATGCAGATCATTACTGAGATGCAGGCAAGTCAGTTTACCAGACAGACATTAAGATACAGACCTTATTGTTAACAATGGCTTCAGAGTCATCAAAGACAAAGTCTCCATCGTAGCTCCGGGCAAAACACACGAGGGAAGCAAAACCCACAAGGATCTTCGCCCAGAAGGGAGGAAGAACAGAGGATGGGATGATGTGGTCCAGACTGGCGTCCCACTCGGCCATCCTGACAGCTGCACCCTGCCAGCCTCTGAGTCCAGCATTCTGCTGGCTAGAAACCTGCAAGGTAAGTGACACGACATCAGTACTCATCAATGCCTTGGCAGGAGGTTTATACAGTAGGCGGGCTTCCCAGGTGGGGCTCATGGTAAAGAACCCGCCTGCCAATACAGGAGAAGTAAGAGACACAGGTTCGATCTCTGGGTCAGGAAGATCCCTTGAGGGAAGGCATGGTAACCCACTCCAGTATTCTTGCCTGGAGAATCCCATGGACAGAGGAGCCTGGTGGGCTGCAGTCCATTGGGTTGCCAAGAGCTGGACACGACTGAAGCAGCTTAGTTCACACGCACACATACAGTAGGCATGTTTACCCCAAGTGAAAAAAGAGCGATGGTCAATTATTTAT
>SJYW01057131.1:68384-101718 GCA_006410735.1 Raphicerus campestris | reverse complement strand
AAAGTTATGACCAACCTAGATAGTATATTCAAAAGCAGAGACATTACTTTGCTGACTAAGGTCTGTCTAGTCAAGGCTATGGTTTTTCCTGTGGTCATGTATGGATGTGAGATACATACATGGACTGTGAAGAAGGCTGAGTGCTGAAGAATTGATGCGTTTGAACTGTGGTGTTGGAGAAGACTCTTGAGAGTCCCTTGGACTGCAAGGAGATCCAACCAGTCCATTCTGAGGGAGATCAACCCTGGGATTTCTTTGGAAGGAATGATGCTAAAGCTGAAACTCCAGTACTTTGGCCACCTCATGCGAAGAGTTGACTCATTGGAAAAGCCTCTGATGCTGGGAGGGATTAGGGGCAGGAGGAGAAGGGGATGACAGAGGATGAGATGGCTGGATGGCATCACGGACTCGATGGACGTGAGTCTGAGTGAACTCTGGGAGTTGGTGATGGACAGGGAGGCCTGGCATGCTGCGACTCATGGGGTCGCAAAGAGACACGACTGAGCGCCTGAACTGAACTGATCCTAAACACCTTTAAGGTGTGCTTTCAAAACTCAAGTGGGCAGAACCATCACCTTGGGCACAGGGACCTTCTCCTGGGCCCAGATGCAACCGACCACATCAGGAGTCCTTGGGTTTCTGATGCTGGATTATCCCTGAGAAACACTGATGTAAGGGAATCCTATGTTTATCAGCCCCATAAGGCAGATCATTTTTATAGCCCTTGAACCAGTTTACAAAGTTATAAAAAAGTTACCATCTTGCTTCATGCAATCAAGAAAACTCAATACATATTCACTGTTGTGTCTTAGCACAAAAATTGTGTGTTTGTGTGTGCATGTGAAGCATGGTCCTGATTGTGAAAGAGCTTATGGTCTCTCTGCAGAACACAGACACTCCCGCCCATTCAGTGAAAATCTGGGACAAAGAACAGAGGTAAGGTGGCAGGTACACGGCCATGGTTCCCACCCAGGGGACAGACAGAGCAAGGAGGGCCCATTGCAGGCTGATGCTGGGGACAGCACTGTTAGGCTGTGTCCTAAAGGAGAGTGTGGGGTCCTCTTCTAGGTGAGGACATGACCTCCAATGTTGGTGAGGGAGTCAAGTTATAAAGACACTTATTTTAGCTTTTCTTTCAAATAGGCAGAACATTAAAATGAAATGCTGTCTCCCAGCCTTGCCATTTCTTACTTCGGTGGCCTTGTGTGTGCTACCTATCTCTGAGTTCACGTCCTGTGCACTCGGCAAAGCAAAAGAACTTCCCAGCAGTTGTCTAAGGACTTCCTAACCTGGAATTCACCAATTATGAAACCACCTCCCCTCCCCATCACATTGTATATCTGTCCCCATGCCCACCACACCTTCAATAGGCACCCTCCTTGGTTTTACCAGGATCTTGTCTAGGTCTAATCCTACCTGACTTTGGCCAAGTCACTTCACCTCTCTGGGCCTCAGTCTCCTCACCTCTAAAATGGGGATGATAACTAGGCCTACCTAACCTGGTTGTCATGAAGGTTAAGCAGGACACCCATTGAAAGTGCTTAGAAGCACTGGGTTTAGAGGTTAAAGTGTCTGCCTCCAATGCGGGAGACTTGGGTTCGACCCCTGGGTCGGGAAGATCCCCTGGAGAAGGAAATGGCAATCCACTCCAGTGTTCTTGCCTGGAGAATCCTGTGGACCGAAAAGCTTAGGAGGTTACAGTCCACGGGGTTGCAAAGAGTCGGACACGACTGAGTGACTTTACCTTACCTTACCTTTAAAGGAAGGTTAACTGTTATTACAAGCATTTTCTTCAAGGAAGAAGAAAGTACATTCATTTGAGAATAATTTGAGAATCCCCTGGTAATCCCCTGGTAATAAGCAAGACTCTTGTCTTCCCTACTAAGGGAGCAGCCCCACTCCTTCACATTGAGATGGAAGAATATTTCAGGTCCTTTGAGTGGGAGTCACTTTAGATGTACAGATGACCCCTGAACAACTCGGTGGTTAGGGGCACTAACCCTCCTCGCTATTGAAAATCTATGTAGGGCCTATTATAAGTTTGTATCTGCAGTTCCTTGTCATCCAGGGACTCAACTAACCACACACCATGTAGTCTTGTTTATTTTTTTTTTTTGGTTCCACACATGGCATGTGGGATCTTAAGTTTTCGGACCTTAAGTTTTCAAACTCACGCTCCCTACAATTTTTTCAATTTTTTTTTTAAGTACTGAGGTCTTTACTGCAGAAAATAATCTGCATATAAGTGTACCCACACAGTTCAAAGGTCAACATGAGTTTGAACCTGTATTTGTTTCCAGGTCTTCCAGGGAATGCCCCAGATGATGGAATCAATGAGAAGTCAGCCCACGGGGCCACTGGATGCCACGGGCCTCTTTTCCGCAGCCCTCTGTCTGAGTGAACGTGCCGAGGATCCAAAAACAGTCAACAGGACCCTCTCTTCTATGACAGCCCTGTTTCTGTGCAGGCCCAGGGAAGAGGCCAGGTTTACCCCCCAGAGAGGAAGAGCTTTGCAGCTCTCGTGGTGCTGGGCCCTCTAGCTTCTCCACCTGAGGTAACTCATTTGTAACTCATGCTTTCAGCAAGTAAGGGGGAATATTCCAGCCGCTACGTGTCACTCTGCCCCCCGCACCCCCTACTTTGTCACTGAAAGGATAAACCGCTGGTCAAATCCAAATTACAGTTGCAAACACACAGAGGTCACCACGCAGGCCCCACCACTGTGTCTGTATTTGAGCTCCAGAAATCACTCCCGCTACAACAAGTGGAAAAATGACTGAACAGTTAGGAAGCTGCCCTGATGTAATACGGAGGGAATATAAGAGTTCTTTGGTTCAGAAAGTGAATATGAAGGAAAGCAAGTGGTTTACATTAATTTCATATCAATTTTAAATGTGAAATGGAGCTGTGAGCTGACAGGTGGTCCATTATCTGGTCTTCATGTTGTCTGCTTCAGGCCCAGATATCTGAGTTTGTTGTTCAGTCGCTCAGATGTGTCTGACTCTTTGCGACCCCATGGACTGCAGCATGCCAGGCTTCCCTGTCTTTCCCCATCTCCTATAGTTTGCGCAAACTCACATCCATTGAGTTGATGATGCCAGTATTTTACAAGTGGATGGATCTCTGAGGGTCAGATGGCCCTCCAGGAAGAGTACTGCACCAGGAACTAACTTGTGCTCCTGAACTAGCTGCTGCGGCAGAGGATGAGAAGGCTGGATGGCATCGTCAACTCAAAGGACACGAATCTGAGCAAACTCCGGGAGATGGTGAAGGACAGAGGAGACAGGCGTGCTGCAGTCCATGGGGTCGCANATGGCAACCCACTCCAGTATTCTTGGCTGCAAAATTCCATGGACAGAGGAGCTTGGTGGGCTACAGTCCATGGGGTTGTGAAAGAGTCGGACACGACGACTAAGGTGCTACTATTCATCTAAGTGAGTGTGTAACAAATCTCTGTAGAGTAGACTTTTGTTGGTGGAGGGTTGGGAAGTCACTTCCAAGCCTGCTCTTAGTGATATGAATGTTAGGTGAATAGGGATCCCTTATCCTGGGGAAGATTTTGGTGTCATTTAACAGGAGGTCTTTGAGACTTTGTTCCCCAAACAAACAGCACCTGTGATTTGGCAGAGATGGTTACTAAATCAGAAGGCGGGTAGATTTGAGAGGAAAGCGGCTGAGGCTCATTTCCTACACTTTCAATGTTTGTTCATTTTTTAATTTTTAAAAATGTTTTGCCCATGCTATGTGGCATGTGGGATCTAGTTCCTTGACCAGGGATGGAACCTGCCCCCTCTGCAGTGGAAGCAGAAAGTCTTAATGGCTGGATGACTAGGGAAGTCCCCCTACACAGTCACTATTGAGATTCCATGTTCTTCAGACTTTTTCTGATGAATCAGAATGGCCGCAACCCAGCTGAAGTCTGTTGATGGGAAAACCCACCTAGGACTCAAATGGGAACTTGTCTATCTATCCATTCATCCGCCTATCTATATCTATCTATCTAGCTCTCTATCCATCTACATTGATCTGTTTGGGAAGGAAGATATCTGGGCTGGTGAACTAGGCTCAGCACAACACAAATATTTGCGGGCTTCCTAAATCTAAATGTTCTGGCCAAGACTCATGCTGGAGAGATGGTTGAGCGTGTGGCTGAACTAAATGTGTTATCTCCTAAGCTCTAGTCTAGGGTACAGCTGTGTCCGAAACCAAGAAGCCTTTATTGCCAACCAGGCATCTATCAAACATGATGATTTCTATGAAGCGAGGGTGCTGGGCTTAACCTGCAAAACTCAGGTTTTCCTCTGCCTGGTCATTGGGGGCTGAGCAATTCAACTTTGAATTCTTGGCACTGAAGTGGCAAGTATATGGAAGATTTCCAGAAGGAGATAATGATATTTCTGATGAATAGGGCAGGTGATAAGCAAGAAATGAGAAAAATAACATGGATAAGGATCTTGATTTTCTCCAGGTTGATAAAGTAGGTCAACCAGTTGCAAGGCTGTCAGTGACATTTTTGCTTAATTTTCTTCTTGTTTCAAGTCACCACTAGGTAAGTGAATCCTTCCTTTCCCCATTCTTGTTATGAAAACTTTGGCTTCCTGCCTACCATTGTGTCATTCTTATTTCTGGAAAAACGTTCAAGAGAGTTCGGCAGAATGATCTCAGTGAGAACAAACGATGACACACATTCTGTTAGTTTTCTTCTGGCGTTTGCCAAAGTGCACTTTGTGTCTTTTTCTTTTTTTGTTTAGAGAATTTGTTTTATAAAAGGCAGAGATGCTGTCATCTCTAAGGAGTAGCTGATATAGAAAAGGTCTAGGTATAATGTGGAGCTGTTGCAAATGCTATTATTGTTGCTGTTTTGTAGCTCTTTTCAAAATTAGCTTTATGTTTAAAAATGTTACTTTTCATAAAACATTTAATATGAAGCAGAATAATAAAGAGACAAAACACTAGAAATTCTGCCTCACAATGATGACCATTTTGGTGCATACAGACCTGTATGTATACATAAGTACCTGGTTTTTAAAATGTATGCTATATATACTATACATGTACACGGTTTTAATAAATGTATACTATACATTTATACATTGGGTTTCCCTTGTAGCTCAGTGGGTAAGGAATCTGCCTGCAATGCAGGAGACCCGGGTTCGATCCCTGGGTTGGGAGGATCCCCTGGAGAAGGAAATGGCAACCCACTCCAGTATTCTTGCCTGGAGAATCCCATGGACAGAGGAGCCTGATGGGGTACAGTCCATGGGGTTGCAAGAGTAGGATACGACTTAGTGACTAAATCACCACCACAACTATACATATTCTGTAACCGACATCATTACTCAACAATTTGTGATGGACATCTTTCCATTTCTGTAAATCTAAGATCTGGAAATCCCTTATGATGGTTGGAGATTATCAGTTGTCTGTACCATAATTTGCTTACTTTCCTATCGAAGGCCACGTCAGTTGCTTCTGATTTTTATCCTTGTAAGCAATGCTAAATATCCTTGTGCCTACATTTTCACATTTTGTGATTATTATATTAAGAAATTCCTTGAAGTGGGATTGCTAGTAAAAATAAACAAACATTTTGCAAAAAGATTTCTAGAAAGGTTACATCCATTTATGTTTCTTGCAACAGTCCATGAAAATCTATTTCTCCATATCTTCCCCAAATATGTTTTATCAATATATTTCATCTTTGCCCGTTTGAGAGGCAAGGAAAGTTTAATTTTTTTTCAAATATGTTACAATTATCAACGAACTATGAGTAAGCTGCCCTCATCACTTCTCCTGCATTTAGGGTTGAAACAACTCCTTTTCTTCCTTCTCAAAGTTCATCCTCTCCCCTCTCTTTCTTCCTCTTCTCCTTCCTCTTTTCTGGACTCCTGGTTCTTCTCTCCTTCATCCCTTTGTACAGGAGATAAAATGATCCATGATGAGATTCCCAGTCATTTTTTTAGATCAATGGAATAGTTGTTCTAAGTGAGGAGAACAAATTACCTCATTGCAGAACTGTACAACCTGAGTCCATAAAAATAAGCTTTAGCTGATGGTGGAAATGAATTCATCAGTTGATTAACACGTCCGTTAAATACCTATTTTCTGCAAGGCACTGAGCTAGCCGATGGGGAAGAAAGAAGAGACACATGAAATGGGTTCTCCCTTTAGTTCCTCTCCCATTTTTGTTCTGAGCGCCTTGTGTACAAGTGTGGTCACTCTCATCCTAGTGTGTTAATTCAAATATGTTTGTGGTGCTCCCAGCAGGTCAGCCACTTAAGAAGCAGGTACCCGTAGGAAATGTCTTTCTTTATACTCTTTCCTTGTTTCTGTTTCCCGGGGCCGTAGTAACCAAGTACCACAAACTGGGGGCTTAAAACGATAGACATATATTCTCTTGTAGTTGTGGAAGCCAGAAGTCCGAAATCAAGGCACTGGCTCCTCCTGAAACCTCTAGGGGAGGATCCATCGCCGCCTCCTCCAGTTTCTGATGGCTCCAGGCTTTCCTTGGGTTGCAGCAGCATCCCTCCAGTCTCTGGCTCTGCCTTCTCACCGCCGTCTTTCCCCTCTGTGTCTGTCTATATCCAAATATCCCTCTTCCTTACAGCAGAGACTGACAGCATTGTAAAACATTTATTCTCCAGTAGTAAAATAAAGACGGACACAGATGTTCCTCTTCTTGTAAGGACACCGGTCTTGCTGGATTAGGACCCATCCTACTCCAATACGGAAGCTTTGCTCAGCAGCTTCAGTTGTGCGTGACTCTTTGTGACCCTAGGAACTGTAGCCCACTAGGCTCTTCTGTCTGTGGGATTTCCCAGGCAAGAATACTGGAGTGAGTTGCCATGCCCTCCTGCAGGGGATCTTCCCAACCCAGGGATCGAACCCACATCTCTTGTGTCTCCTGGATTTGCAGGCACATTCTTTACTACTGAGTCACTCCAGTGTAACCTCGTCTTAACCTGATGACATCTGCAAAGACTCTATTCCCTGGTGGCCAGATGGAAAAGAATTCGCCTGCAATGTGGCAGACCTAGGTTCAATACCTGGGTCGGGAGAAAGGAATGGCTACCCACTCCAATATGCTTGCCTGGAGAATTCCAAGAACAGAGGAGCCTTGCGGGCTACAGCCTATAGGATCATAAAGAGTCAGACATGACTGAGCAACTTCCAAATAAGTCACTATTTCCACTTTTGCTATTTCCAAATAAGATCATATTCTCAGGTACGGGGATTAGGATTTCAACATGTGTTTGTGGTGGGTGGTCACAATTCAACCCACAACTCCTCTTTTCTTTCTCTTCCTTCTGATTAAACTTCTCCTTCCCATGCTATGCTGCTGCTGCTGCTTACCTCCTTTGGTTGTGTCTGACTCTGTGCGACCCTAAAGACTCCAGCCCATCTGGCTCCTCTGTCCATGGGATTCTCCAGGCAAGAATACTGGAGTGGGTTGCCATGCCCTCCTCCAGGGGATCTTCCCAACCCAGGTATCCCACATTGCAGGTGGATTCTTTACTGTCTGAGCCACCTGAGAAGTCTAAGAATACTGGAATGGGTAGCCTATCCCTTTTCTAAGGATTGAACTGGGGTCTCTTGCATTACAGGTGGATTCTTTACCAACTGAGCTACCAGGGTAGCCCCTCCCATTTGTAACTTTCCCGTCTTTTCCACGCATCGGAATCCTCCGTCTTGAGTCACCTCCACCACAGACCAGCCTCCCTTTCATTTCTCCAGCTGCAAATCGAACCCTATGTCTCTCAGAGGTAATGCTGGCTTCCCTGGAGGTGGGCCCTGGGGACACAGAGGTACACGACAAGGGGAAGAAGCTTAGTCAAGTGTCTTTACCATCCCAACAGTCTCAAACCTATCACCCACTGGTAAAATCTCTGAAAGGAAAGAGCTGAGGAAAAAAAGAAGAAAAATAAGGATGAAGACATTCTCCAGATAATTACAGCAGCAATTAATCTAATTAAGCCACTATTATTCAGTCCCTTTCCTAAGACCTGCCAGAATGTTATCAGATTTCCATGAAGTGCAGCAGTGTATTTAAAAAAAAAGTAGAAAAGGATTATAGCTCTTAACATTAAAACTCATAGTAAATCCATCAACTCCATCTCACTCACTCTCTGTTCCAGCAGGTCCTGCCTTTATCAACGGTGGAGGTTGCAATTGGACAGTACATCATTGGTGCCTAATGCTTGCGTGATTCCATTTAGACCAACCATCAGAGCTGATTTAAGTGCTAAGGTATACACTTTATCAAGCTGAGCCAGCTTTCCGTCTGGAAGAACCAACGCCTCTGGTATCTTCCCTCAATCACACAAGAGCGAGGGTTATACTCAGATCTTAAGGGACAGCCGGGTATCATCTCTGTTGTTGATGGATGCTCTGTTCTCCTGTGGGTCTCTCCCACAGAAAGGGACATCTGTGGATTTAGCACCCTGATTCCTGGCATCCTGGGTGGGAAGATGAAGATGGTCATACTGTGGAGATGCGTTTCAAGCCACCTCCTGCAGGCTGTGAGCCAACTCCCAGGCAAGTAAGAAAGGCTGGTCTGTTGGTTTGCTGGAGCTGCCAGAGCAGAATGCCACAGACTGAGTGGCTTAAACAAGACATTTATTTCCTTACAACTCTGGAGGCTGCAAGTCTGATTAAGGTGTCAGCTACTTTGCTTTTTTCAAGACCTTTCTCCGTGGCTTGCAGACAGCTGCAGACTGTCCTGTGGTCTTTGTGCATGCCTCTGGGGTCTCTCTGCATGTTCAGATTTCCTTTCCTTTACCTTTATTTAAAAAAATTATTTATGTATTTAGTTTGTGCTGAGTCTTTGGTGCTGCGTGTGGGCTTTTCTCTAGTTGCAGCAAGCAAGGGCTCCTCTCTAGCTGTGACGTGTGGGCTTCTCTTGTTGCGGAGCACAGACTCCAGGGTGCGTGGGCGCAGGATTGTGGCTCCCGGGCTCTAGAGCACAGGCTCCATAGTTGTGGCACACAGGCTTAGTTATTCCACGTCATAAGCCGACTTCCTGGACCAGGGATCGAACCTGTGTCTCCTGCATGGGTGGGTGGATTCTTTACCACTGAGCCACCAGGTAAGACTCCAAATTTCCTTTGTTATAAGGACACCTACTGGGCTGCCCGCTCCCCCTTACACCTCGGATGCCCGTGTCTCTGGCTGGGACCGGAAGTGCTCTGTACCCAGACCACTCAGCTGATCACCAGGGTTGTCTGGGTCCACGTTTCTTTTTATGTGCATGTGTGTGTGCACGCGTGTGTGTGTATGCACACTCGTGTGCTGGCTTGTTTTTAATCTGAGCTGTGAAACTGGTCAGGAGTTGGGCAGGGGGAGATGGGAAGGCCTTGCCTAGTGACTTGGGTAAGATGCCAGGCAGGGAAGTGGGGGAGGCAGGCTCTGTCATCATCCACCTGAGTCCTCCTGGGGCCTCCGTCTTTTCTCTTCTTCCACCCACCTCCGCCCACTATACAAACTGTGGTGTGTTTTGCCTCCAACAACTCTGTCCCTGGGACTCTGAGAGGCCTGTCCAGGGGTTCCCACAGCAGCTTTGTCTCCTCACACAGAGCTCCCCAAGTCTTCTCTCTGCTCCCCTGTGTCGGAAATCACCCCTCTTCCAGGCTGTTCCCCTCCCCTGTCTAGGTCCCTCAGTAAGCTACCTGAATGTGCATTCTCAGAAGCATAGCTCACTTTAACTGCAAAGAAAGGTGAGTCAGGACCATGTTACAGATGGCTTCGAATGCCAGGCAAAGCAGGAAGGAGGCTGGAAGCAAGAAGCTGGCTCCAAGGCTATTTTAATAATCCCGAGTTACTGAAGGCTTCAAATAATTTGTAGGATGTGGCAACAGGCGGTGAGGGATGGGGTGCACGTGATGGGTTCCAGAAGCTGGATTGGTTGATATGGAAACCGACTCCCAGGATGAGAGAGAAGAAGGCATCAAAACTGATGCCAAGTCTTGAGTCTTGCGTCTCTGGGGAGACGAGGTGCCAGGCACAGTGATGGGAAATGCAGAGAGAAGGGCTGATGTAGACGGACATGGTGAATCCGGTCTCTGATTATGGCCTGCCACACTGAAGTCCCACATTTTAACCCTGAATTAATATTTCCTTCCCCTGCATGTTCTCAATTTATCTGTTAGAAAGGCGCAGACAGTTCTTTCCAAGTCATTCTCTTTCCTAATTCTTATATTGCTATGGCTTAATTGGTATTTGATCGTTTTTAGCCCTGGCTCTTCAACAACAAGGGAGAGTTTACAGAGGGAAAAGAAAAGAAAGATATCATTGCAGTGACAGTAAGTTAACACAGAGCCGTGTGTTGGCTTCTTTTCTAGATTCTTCAGTGGCAGACACTGTGTTTAGATAACATGTACTGTCAATCCAGCAGTCCGCAGCAGAGAATTGAGCTCTTGCTGCTGCTGTTGCTGCTGCTGCTGCTAAGTCGCTTCAGTCGTGTCTGACTCTGTGCGACCCCATAGACGGCAGCCCACCAGGATCCCCCATTCCTGGAATTCTCCAGGCAAGAACACTGGAGTGGGTTGCCGTTTCCTGCTCCAATGCATGAAAGTGAAAGTGAAAGTGAAGTCGTGTCTGACTCTTAGTAACACCACGGACTGCAGCCCACCAGGCTCCTCCATCCATGGGATTTTCCAGGCAAGAGTATTGGAGTGGGGTGCCGTTGCCTTCTCCGATTGAGCTCTTAGATGGCTACATTTAACATTGGGGCTGAGTTTACTGCATATTTTAAAGATGAACTGTATCCTTCTTCATGCTCCTAGGAGACGCTCATCAGTTTGCAGAAGCAGAATGGGTGAACTTGTAGACCCAGAAATTCTGAGCAGTAACAACACAATATAACCAGTGTATCACTGAAATCATTCTTCTCAGACACGATACTGTGCTTCAGTGTCAGTGTTAGCCTCAGACTGTATTTTGCTTGGGATAATGAGCCCTGGAACTACGGAATGGGAAATACTCAAAGGTGCTCACTTTCAACCTACATACCAGTTAAGTGGACCATCCTAAAGTGGAGGTATCACCATTGCTGTCGGGGCACCTGGGGTTTCTTTCTCTCCAAATTTACTTGTTCCTCCTGTTGGATGATGGTGCTAATGTCCTAGCAGCAGCTCTCTGACTCTTTTATTTTAGAAAAGAAGGACCAAACTGCAGAAGGAATGGATGCCTTAATTAAATTATTCATAAATTGATTTAGACTCACTGACCCTTATGTGCTAGACCCAGTGCTAAATGCTAAACACTCAGGTTACACAGATGAAGCATGGCCCCCACTCAAGGGGAACTGTAGGTTAATCAAGGTTTCAGATGTGAAATGAATGATTTCAGTCCAGCTTGGTCTGGTACCTGGAGGTCTCACTTGGCTGCAAAGAGGAGGGAGCCCTCAGGGGGTTACTGGAAAGCCCTTTCTAGGTCTCTCTTCCCACTTGCGTGTTTCAATCAGATTGAGCACACCTTATATCAGGCCCTTTGAGAGAAGATTCACTCAAAAATTTGGATATAAGTCTCTGACTCAGCAATTGCACTCCTAGATGTAAATCAAAGAGAAATGCAAATGTATTCACACAGAAACTTATTGCACCATTCATAAAATGGTGCAACCATGCATCATTCATAAAAGCTAGAAGGTAGAAACAGCACAAATGCCTGTCACCTGATGAGTGGACACGCGGATGTGGTCTATCCGTAAAGTGAGATCCGTAAAGCGAATAGGACTCAGCCAGACCAAGAAATGAAGCACGAACACAGGCAAGAGTGTGGATGGATGAACCTTGAAAGCTTGAGGCTAAGGGGAGGAAGCCGGGCACAAAGGGCATGGATTGTATGCTTCCATTGATACGAAACATCCAGAATAGATAAATCCGAAGAGACAGAAGGCCGACTGTGGTTGCCTGGGACTGGGGGGAGGGGAATGGAGAGTGGCTGCTTATTAAGGTACAGCGTTGCCTTCTGGGGTCATGAAAATGTCTTGGGACAAGACAGAAGTGATGTTGAACACAAGTGTATTAAATGCCACTGAGTTAAATGCCACTGAATTCAAGAGTACAATTTTAGTTCAAATATGTATAGAGAGGGGATTCCCCGGTGGCTCAGGGGTGAAGAATCCGTCTGCACTGTAGAAGCTGCGGGAGACACGGGTTCGATCCCTGGGTCAGGAGGATCCCTGGAGGAGGGCATGGCAACCCACCCTAGTATTCTTGCCTGGAGAATTTCATGGACAGAGGAGCCTGGCAGGCTAAGCCCATGAGATCACAAAGAGTCAGACACAACTGAAACAAGTTAGCATGCATGCACGTATTGTGCTTGGTTTAATGCTCTCTTGCTGCTGTCTTGAAATTCTGAATCATGTTTAAACAAGCAACGCTATATCTTAATTTTGTACAGGGCGCTGGAAATTATGTAGCTGGTCCTGGGTGAAAGAATTTACAGTACAGAAATTGGCAAATACCATAAATCAGGGGTTTCCCCTCTAGGAAAGGTGGAGTTTCCAAGGTGTGATTGGACGTGGAAGGGGAAGTTAGGGGAGTCAGAGGAAAAGGTCTGTTGAGTTCCTGGCCTAGATGACAGGATGACAGTGAGTTATGAATCCATTTATTACTGAATCAAAGAAATATCTGATGACTGCCTCTCCTGACTCAGGGACTCGGCAAAGACTAGGAACTGAAAAACACAGAGAACTCAGACTTGGGGAAAGGGAGTCAGGAAGACTAGTCGTGAATCTGAATTATGAAGGTAAATAGAAGAGCCGGGCAAAGGCGAGTGGGCAGGAGACTCTGGGTCTTTTATGGTGGGCTCAACCTTTTTGGCACCCAGGACCGGTTTCATGGGAGAAAATCTTCCCACAGACTGGGGGTGGGAGGGATGGTTTCGGGCATATCACACTTATTGTGCACTTTGTTATTATTACATCAGCTCCTCCTCAGATCACCAGGCATTAGATCCCGGAAGTTGAGGACCCCTGTTTTAGAGAATAGCACACGGTGGCAGAAGTTGGGTGCTTCTGGGAGTGTGGAGAAGAGACCAAAGAGGTGATGCTGGGTGGGTGCTAATCACCAAGATCATGGCTAAAATTTTGGTTTATTTGGCAAGTGGTGGGGAACCACTATAGGCTATAGGCAGAGTAATGCTATGTCTAGATTTTCATTGTAGAAAAATCCTCTTTGTGAGGGTGGGAAGTAGACTGGAGTCAGGGGACCAACCAGGATACATTTAGGATATGTCTAGGATGGGGCTGAGGGTACTTTGCCATGCTAATGTGGTGGCAGTAGGGAGAAAGAAAAGGGAACTGAAATATTTAGGTAAACATGGCAGAATTTGATACCTGGATGTGGGAAATGAAGGAGAGAGTCAAGGAGAGTCAGGTTTCTGGTATGGATGTCTCCATAGAAAAATACAGAGAAAAACAGTTCAAGCATCACTGAAACATCTCTTTAGTCCCTGAAACTGTCCTATCTTATTTTGCTTAGAGAGGGTGTGAAAATCTCACATAGGCAATCAAAATCAAGACACAAAAATGTATAATTCAATGAAAATATGTGCCAGGAAAAAATCATACCCAGAAAATGTTGGGTCACTACAAGTGCATCTTGTTTTTAAGCCAATGTGGGAAATGTAGACAAAATTCAACTTCTTAACAACAATCAAATACAGATGGACAAAGCCAGCGCCTCATGGCCTGTGGCCTTAAGTTGGACAGAACTCAGGCCTGGGAAAATATAGGAAGATGATGGAAGGACAGAGATGCAATTGAGGTCAGATTGGTCATAAGTGAAATTTGGAGGTTTAGCCTGGCTTTAAATGGAAGTTTGTGTGATATTATCCATTTAGAATTTTGTGCTGAAGGGAAAAATAAACCCCCATGACTGTGCTAGGGAAAATGAAATGTATTCAATTCACTTCCACAAATAGGTATGGATTCAATTTTATTTTTAAAATATGTTTGTCTTAGAACTTGTACATTGAAAAACAAAGAGTTAGTTTCTGCCCTCAAGGAGCTTATCATCATGAATTTAAACAGCCAGCTCCAATACATGAGAGACAATATACAAGTGAACATTAGCCAGACCTATGGTTTGACATTTACAAAAATAACATTCTGATCCCAAATCTTCAGCAGTCAGCCCAAGAAACCTGTCCATTATCTACAGTAACCAGTTCAGAAAGCCAGCCCGCTCTCTGTAAGTTAGACTTGTCCAAAGTAAGAAGGCTATTTCTAAGAACTGGTCCAGGAAGCCATACAAACAATAACAGCTATAGGGAACAGCCCCACATAGCCAGGACTTGATTTATATCTGACAGTTTCCTTGTTTTTTTTTTTTTGGCCTCTACTTTCACCTTCTCACCAATCAGAGAAAGCCAAATAGATACCCTAACCAACCACATGGGAACCCTGTTCCTTGTTGGCCCACCCCCAGCTTCCCAGGCCAACAGCCTCCAATTAGGGAGGAGCCCTCCCTGTTCTCTCTGAGGCTCTCCCAGCCCCTGCCTGCCCTGAGTTTCTGCCAGGGGCAAGTGATGATGGCTGATTCTCTTACTACAACAAGCACTGGATAAACAGTCTTTGCCTGTTCTCCTTTGGATGATCTTCATTTATTTCCCCAGAGACAAGGCAGAATAAAGCCAGTGCCAAAAATACCTAAAAATTTCACACTGTGGGGGAATAAAAGAAAGAGTAATTCACTCTGTTGGAGAAAGCTGGGAATGGCAGAGTTGCAGCAATCAGCTAAAAAACACCCATACGCTCCTAAATAACTTCTTCTTTTACGTTCTGGGACATTAATGCTAAAGTAAAGTGAAGTTGCTCAGTTGTGTCTGACTCTTTGCAACCACATGGACAGTAGCCTGCCAGGCTCCTCTGTCCGTGGGATTTTCCAGGCAAGTATACTGGTATGGGTTGCCATTTCCTTCTCCAAATGCCAAAGTAACTTGTAGACTTTCCACGAAGGGCGAGACAACCTCTGAAGGGAAAGAGTAATCCTGGCACATACGCTTTAGATCTGCCCTCCTGCTTAGGACTCGAAGACAGACTTGAATCACGGCAACTGACGGGAGTTCATCGAAACTTCCGGGACTCTGTTGGATGTGAGCATGAACTATGGTTTGGGTGAGAAAGGCTGTGTGTTTTCATTACTATTGGCTAAATGGCATTTTGAGATACTTATGGGAGATATATGAGATATTTTCAGCCCAGTTTCTCCCGTTTATTCTCCTTATTCAGACAGACAGCAGAGGCTAATATTCCTTGTTCATCGAAAGCTTGTGACCACTGATTTGTTTCCGAAACATAAACCCATTGAGGAGATAAGGCTATCAGTCCCTGAGGGGAACTTCCAATAAGAGGATTCTGCTTGAAGATATAGTGAATCAGAAGAGAGAGGTGCAATAGAGGTCCCCCTGATCACCTGAGCCACTTCACACCACGGGTTAGAAAGAGTTTGGTAAGAAGAGAGGAGAAGCTGGGGGTCTTTGAGGAGAGGGTCTTGTTTATGGCTTCCTGGAGGCACTGGAGGACCCCAGGTGGGAGTGGCCGTGGCCACACAGCTCCTGTGGGCAGGTGGACTCCAACATGTGGACGCCAGCAGCAGAGCTCCGTGGCCAGCCCGACATTGCAAAGAGAAGAGGATGTCTCAGCCATAACCTGGGTGAACTCCCCAATGCTTGTCCAGAGGGCTAGTTCCAAAACCATGACAAACCTCCATAACCTTTTTGCTTATTTGGCCATGCCAGGTCTTAGTTGCAGCACGTGGGATCTTTAGCTGCGGCATGTGAACTCTTAGTTACAGCATGTGGCCTTAGTTCCCTGACTAGGGATCGAACTGTGACCCTCCCCCCTCACCCTACCCTCTGGCATTGGGAGCGTGGAATCTTAGTCATTGGATCACCAGGGCAGTCCCTCCATAACCTTTCGATAGCTCCAGGGAACTGTCTGGAAACTCTGAAAGTGGTTGAGTTTACATTTTTGTACCAGTCTTATATCATTGGCATTGGAATCAGAAATCAGGCTGATTTACATAGAGATGGGGTGTTTCTTGCACCTGAGTCTGTGGACTGTAACTCATGTATAAATGTGATACTTACAGGAAGTTAACAAAAATGGAGAGACCTGTGAATTAATGCCTACAAGTAACCTCACTTGGTGTGTGTACAGGTTCAGGGTGGTCTGTGTGTACGGAAACACTCACGTCTTGGGGAGAGGAAACCTAGCCGGGGAGATGGTTCTATTATCTAGTCACCCGGCTACTAGGTGATGTCCCGAAGCGGGTCTGTTTCCAGTTGTGTGCCGATCTCTTTGCTCTTTCTGTCCCTCTTTCTTCTGACAGATCTGCCGCTGCTCTTTGTGTCAGGATTCCATTTGTGATTTGGATAAGAAGTCAGACTCCCTCAGGAAAATGCACTGAGTAGGAGCTGAAAGCAGAGTAGGAATGATGAGGAGGTTGGGAAACATTAATCTTTGTTACAGGAATTCTTGTGTTTCTGTTACCTGGGCTTGAGAGGAAAGGGCTAGAACGTATTTCTTTTGGGAGTCAAATGTTTTGAAACAAGCAAGATTTCAGGGAGCATATCAGCTATATCTATAAATAACAAAATGGGATTTCTTGAAAAATAACTAGACTGAATTTCAAACAGGAAAACTAACCAGTCCTAATTTGTACCTTTACATAGGTGACCCCTGGACTCTTCCGGTCACTCTCTGCTCCACCCCAAGGAACTGCTATCCTAACTTCTCATGCCACTGGTCAGTCAGTTTATTTCTGAATGTTATATGAATGGAATATACAGTTTGGTTCCTTTTATTCAAAATCAGTTTTTGAGGCTCAATGGTATCAACGTTTTAAGGCAAAACTATTAGTCACACTTTAGAATGTTTCAATGGAACCTAAATGCCATTTAATCATTTTATAAACACCATCATCCTTTACAAACACACACACAAATCTTCCTTAAACATTGGGAAAACCCTTATTTTCTCTTTCTCCTCGACTTGTATTTCCATTTCATTTTTCCACTGAATTTTATCCTAATGTAATATAATTTTATGCTTTAGAATCTTTATTGTTCACCCTACTATACATGTTTGTAATAAAATTATGGGATTTTCCAAGTGGCTCAGTGATAAAGAATCCACCTGCCAATACAGGAGATGCGGATTCCATCCCTGGGTAAGGAAGGTCCCCTGGAGAAAGAAATGGCAACCCACTCCAGTATTCTTGCCTGGGAAATCCCATGGACAGAGGAGCTTGGTGGGCTACAGTTTATGGGGTCTCAAAAGAGCTGGGACATGACTTAGTGACTAAATAGCAACAGCAACAAATGAAATTATGCCTGCTGATTGAAAATCTTTTTCCTTTGACTCTCAGGCTCTTAGGGATACGAATTTTATTCTATATTTAGTTATAATTTAAATGAGAATGTAATTGAGCAAAGGAGTTGGTGNGCTACTATTCATCTAAGTGAGTGTGTAACAAATCTCTGTAGAGTAGACTTTTGTTGGTGGAGGGTTGGGAAGTTACTTCCAAGCCTGCTCTTAGTGATATGAATGTTAGGTGAATAGGGATCCCTTATCCTGGGGAAGATTTTGGTGTAATTTAACAGGAGGTCTTTGAGACTTTGTTCCCCAAACAAACAGCACCTGTGATTTGGCAGAGATGGTTACCAGATCAGAAGGCGGGTAGATTTGAGAGGAAAGCGGCTGAGGCTCATTTCCTACACTTTCAATGTTTGTTCATTTTTTAATTTTTAAAAATGTTTTGCCCATGCTATGTGGCATGTGGGATCTAGTTCCTTGACCAGGGATGGAACCTGCCCCCTCTGCAGTGGAAGCAGAAAGTCTTAATGGCTGGATGACTAGGGAAGTCCCCCTACACAGTCACTATTGAGATTCCATGTTCTTCAGACTTTTTCTGATGAATCAGAATGGCCGCAACCCAGCTGAAGTCTGTTGATGGGAAAACCCACCTAGGACTCAAACGGGAACTTGTCTATCTATCCATTCATCCGCCTATCTATATCTATCTATCTAGCTCTCTATCCATCTACATTGATCTGTTTGGGAAGGAAGATATCTGGGCTGGTGAACTAGGCTCAGCACAACACAAATATTTGCGGGCTTCCTAAATCTAAATGTTCTGGCCAAGACTCATGCTGGAGAGATGGTTGAGCGTGTGGCTGAACTAAATGTGTTATCTCCTAAGCTCTAGTCTAGGGTACAGCTGTGTCCGAAACCAAGAAGCCTTTATTGCCAACCAGGCATCTATCAAACATGATGATTTCTATGAAGCGAGGGTGCTGGGCTTAACCTGCAAAACTCAGGTTTTCCTCTGCCTGGTCATTGGGGGCTGAGCAATTCAACTTTGAATTCTTGGCACTGAAGTGGCAAGTATATGGAAGATTTCCAGAAGGAGATAATGATATTTCTGATGAATAGGGCAGGTGATAAGCAAGAAATGAGAAAAATAACATGGATAAGGATCTTGATTTTCTCCAGGTTGATAAAGTAGGTCAACCAGTTGCAAGGCTGTCAGTGACATTTTTGCTTAATTTTCTTCTTGTTTCAAGTCACCACTAGGTAAGTGAATCCTTCCTTTCCCCATTCTTGTTATGAAAACTTTGGCTTCCTGCCTACCATTGTGTCATTCTTATTTCTGGAAAAACGTTCAAGAGAGTTCGGCAGAATGATCTCAGTGAGAACAAACGATGACACACATTCTGTTAGTTTTCTTCTGGCGTTTGCCAAAGTGCACTTTGTGTCTTTTTCTTTTTTTGTTTAGAGAATTTGTTTTATAAAAGGCAGAGATGCTGTCATCTCTAAGGAGTAGCTGATATAGAAAAGGTCTAGGTATAATGTGGAGCTGTTGCAAATGCTATTATTGTTGCTGTTTTGTAGCTCTTTTCAAAATTAGCTTTATGTTTAAAAATGTTACTTTTCATAAAACATTTAATATGAAGCAGAATAATAAAGAGACAAAACACTAGAAATTCTGCCTCACAATGATGACCATTTTGGTGCATACAGACCTGTATGTATACATAAGTACCTGGTTTTTAAAATGTATGCTATATATACTATACATGTACACGGTTTTAATAAATGTATACTATACATTTATACATTGGGTTTCCCTTGTAGCTCAGTGGGTAAGGAATCTGCCTGCAATGCAGGAGACCCGGGTTCGATCCCTGGGTTGGGAGGATCCCCTGGAGAAGGAAATGGCAACCCACTCCAGTATTCTTGCCTGGAGAATCCCATGGACAGAGGAGCCTGATGGGGTACAGTCCATGGGGTTGCAAGAGTAGGATACGACTTAGTGACTAAACCACCACCACAACTATACATATTCTGTAACCGACATCATTACTCAACAATTTGTGATGGACATCTTTCCATTTCTGTAAATCTAAGATCTGGAAATCACTTATGATGGTTGGAGATTATCAGGTTGTCTGTACCATAATTTGCTTACTTTCCTATCGAAGGCCACGTCAGTTGCTTCTGATTTTTATCCTTGTAAGCAATGCTAAATATCCTTGTGCCTACATTTTCACATTTTGTGATTATTATATTAAGAAATTCCTTGAAGTGGGATTGCTAGTAAAAATAAACAAACATTTTGCAAAAAGATTTCTAGAAAGGTTACATCCATTTATGTTTCTTGCAACAGTCCATGAAAATCTATTTCTCCATATCTTCCCCGAATATGTTTTATTAATATATTTCATCTTTGCCAGTTTGAGAGGCAAGGAAAGTTTAATTTTTTTTCAAATATGTTACAATTATCAACGAACTATGAGTAAGCTGCCTTCATCACTTCTCCTGCATTTAGGGTTGAAACAACTCCTTTTCTTCCTTCTCAAAGTTCATCCTCTCCCCTCTCTTTCTTCCTCTTCTCCTTCCTCTTTTCTGGACTCCTGGTTCTTCTCTCCTTCATCCCTTTGTACAGGAGATAAAATGATCCATGATGAGATTCCCAGTCATTTTTTTNAGAGAGTATGAAGAGAGAATGGTTGCAGTCTTATCTGTTTCAGTTACTATTGCCTTGTCACAAACCACAACAGTCAGTGGTATGAAACAACCTTTGTTAATGTTCACAAGTTCTGAGGGTCAGGAATTTGGACAGGAAAAACAGGGATGGCCTGTCTTTGCTCCATGATGTCTAGATGCTCAGCTGAGAAGATTGGAGGCTATAGAAAAGGTAACCTAAGCCCAGGGAGCTGTTGTTTAACGGATAGAGAATTTCAGTCTTTTAGGATAGAAAAGTTCTGGAAATTGGTTGCATAACTGTATAAATATACTTTACTGAACACACACACACACACACACACACACACACACACACACACTGTGTGTGTGTGCTTAGTTGCTCAGTCATGTCTGATTCTTTGCAAACCCATGGATTGTAGCCCAGCAGGCTCCTCTTTCCTTGAGATTCTCCAGGCAAGAATACTGGAGCAGACTGCAATTTCCTCCTCAGGGGATCTTCCCAGTCCAGAGATCGAACCCGTGTCTCTTTGCATCTCCTACATTGGCAGGCAGATTCTTTACCACCGTGCCACTTGGGAAGCTCTCTCTCACACACACAAATTAAAAAATTTTAAATGTACTTCATTTCAAAACAAAAGGGGAGTGCTCCCTGGTTATGACGTCATGCTTAGAAACTCTTGGTATTATGTTTGTTTTGTTTTAGGTTTACAGCACACAAGGCCCCTGAAAATTCTCAAGAAAAAAACTCCACATTTCTTCCCGGTAAAACCATTTTCCAGAATGAACTGAGCACGGAGAACACAGTTTTAGATGGAAGGGAAGCTATGATCAAGGGCCTGCTGCATTTCCACATCCCACGATTCTTTCCTGAGTCTGAAGGGTCCACCCCCCACACTATTCTTTCTCACATTTTTTGCCACTTTTTCCTGAACTCAGAGACTCGCTCTGCCTCAGATGTGTCTGGACAGTGACAGATGGGAAAGACTCTTCTTCAGTGGCCAGATCTGTCTTGACAGCCTTGGGAGCCCCAAGTCAGCGGGCTCTATTTCCTTGGGGGAAATATTCCAAGTATCAGGTTGGGGGGTGGTTCCTCAAAATATTTGAGGGTTGCTCGAATACATTTTGTGTATGAATGGTTTTCAGTTGCTTTCTTTAATAATACTAATGTGGATCAAAACCCAGGGAAACATATTCCAAAGAACCGTTCAAATTCCCTGTGAAATTTTAGTGTGTTTATGGTATTTTGTTGGAATACTCTATGCACTAGAGAATTTTTACAAGGGAGTTTTTTTTTTTCTTTGTAATGAGGTTTACTATACCAGGAGTCTGACTTGTGATACTCTGATACAGACCTTGTACAGCCAAACTGTACATAAAAGTTAGTCTTCCTAGATGTCCTTTAAAAGGTAATTATCTCGTAATCAGTTAGAATCAGGAATGCCGGAGATATAAGAGATGCATGTTCGATCCCTGGGTCAGAAGATCCCCTGGAGGATGGTATGGCAACCCACTCCAGTATTCTTGCCTGGAGAATCCCACGGGCAGAGGAGCCTAGCAGGCTACAGGCCGTAGGGTTGCACGGAGTCAAACACGACTGAACCGACTTAGCATCATGCATCGTGAAATCATCTGTATTAAGAAGTTCATTGCTTCCTACCTATTTTACTACCTAATGCTTGTGATTATTGACATCTATAGGGTTTATATTATGCAATACTAGTGTATGATCCTATCTTCTGTGCTTCTCTTCCCGTATCCACGTTGAGTGTCACCTTCATAGCTTGAAATCTGCCATGAAACTTGACAACTGCTCCAAGTTAGGGCTTGATTTATTGGTCTAATGACGGTCTAGACTTGAGATGGGGAAAATATTAATACTGCAGAGTAAAACTTAAAATTGTCACACCCACGGCCATCACATTGTGAACAGCACAAAAATTTGAGGAAATGCTCTTCCAGCACTAGAAAATCATCTGATTCAGCAACGAAGTTGATCGTGTTGATAATCAGGTGACCCTTCAAGATATATCTTCATTGTTTCACCTGACTCACATAGACAAAAATATCAACCAATAATCTTTTCAAAACTACATCATGTTTTAGCTGCAAGCATGGATTGACTAGAGATGTGAGAATTTAGAAAAAGATCAAGGAAAGAGTTCTGAGAATCAGTTGAGTAAATGGCTTTCACAGTGAAGAATGCTGTATACTTTATCATTTGTAAATTGTGTGTTACACATCTTTTTTTTTTTTTGGCCATCTTATTTCACATTTTTACTTCCTGCTACCATTGACTTTTGTGAGTAGATCTATTAAAAAAAATTTTTTTTTATTGGAGGCCCATCACTCTACAACACTGTGCTGGTCTCTGCCATCCATCAGCATGAATCAGCCACAGGTAAGCGTAGGTCCCCTCCTTCCTGAACCTCCCTCCCATGTCCCACCCCATCCCAGCCCCCTAGGTTGTCACAGAGCCCTGGGTTAAGCTTCCTGTGTCACACAGCAAATCCCAGTGGCGATCTGTTTTACACATGGCATTGTATATGTTACCATGCTACTCTCTCAGTTCGACCCACCCTCTCCTTCCCCCACTGTGTCCACAAGCCTGTTCCTTATGTCTGCATCTCCACTGCTGCCCTGCAAATAAGCTCATCAATACCATCTCTTAAAACCAATACATTTTAGAGAGACAGTAAACTTTAGTGTATATATATATATATATTTGCATGTTTTTTGGAGAGTGGTTGGACATTCACCAACACACAGCTGGTTGAGTGGGATCAAAGGAGAAGTAAGATAAGAAAACAAGAACCAGGTGACTGCCAGACAGCCCAGCCTGAACCAGTTTGTAGGAGTGTTATAGAATCCTTGTTCTTAGAGGCCCACACATGAAACCAGACTTTGAATCTAGCTCTGTGAGCAGCTGTCCAGCCTGCATCCGAGAAGTTAATCTTACCCTGCTGATTTCTGAACACACCTGAATAGTCCCTCACTGGAAGAGCTATGGAAACTAAGAGTCAGATAATTTTGATAGAGCATGTGATTTGGTTCATGGAACCGTCCATGGCCCCCATCAGTCAGAGCTGGTGACATGCCACAAGAGGTCTTTCTGACACTACGAGTGTGGTGTGTCTTGCTGGCCATGCCTCAGCGTGTAGTGGGCTCTCCCCTCCCAGAGCAGCTAGCCTGTGGGCATCAGAAAGTAACGCAAAGCACAAACCAAAAGCACATTGAGATGTCAAAAGATGTTCTGGGACTTCCTGGGTCAGATTCTTCTTTATGAGCCAAGGTCTTCATTGACATGTTTTATCCNGCCATGGAACTTGACAACTGCTCCAAGTTAGGGCTTGATTTATTGGTCTAATGACGGTCTAGACTTGAGATGGGGAAAATATTAATACTGCAGAGTAAAACTTAAAATTGTCACACCCACGGCCATCACATTGTGAACAGCACAAAAATTTGAGGAAATGCTCTTCCAGCACTAGAAAATCATCTGATTCAGCAACGAAGTTGATCGTGTTGATAATCAGGTGACCCTTCAAGATATATCTTCATTGTTTCACCTGACTCACATAGACAAAAATATCAACCAATAATCTTTTCAAAACTACATCATGTTTTAGCTGCAAGCATGGATTGACTAGAGATGTGAATTTAGAAAAAGATCAAGGAAAGAGTTCTGAGAATCAGTTGAGTAAATGGAATTCACAGTGAAGAATGCTGTATACTTTATCATTTGTAAATTGTGTGTTACACATCTTTTTTTTTTTTTTTGGCCATCTTATTTCACATTTTTACTTCCTGCTACCATTGACTTTTGTGAGTAGATCTATTAAAAAAATTTTTTTTTTATTGGAGGCCCATCACTCTACAACACTGTGCTGGTCTCTGCCATCCATCAGCATGAATCAGCCACAGGTAAGCGTAGGTCCCCTCCTTCCTGAACCTCCCTCCCATGTCCCACCCCATCCCAGCCCCCTAGGTTGTCACAGAGCCCTGGGTTAAGCTTCCTGTGTCACACAGCAAATCCCAGTAGCGATCTGTTTTACACATGGCGTTGTATATGTTACCATGCTACTCTCTCAGTTCGACCCACCCTCTCCTTCCCCCACTGTGTCCACAAGCCTGTTCCTTATGTCTGCATCTCCACTGCTGCCCTGCAAATAAGCTCATCAGTACCATCTCTTAAAACCAATACATTTTAGAGAGACAGTAAACTTTAGTGTATATATATATATATTTGCATGTTTTTTGGAGAGTGGTTGGACATTCACCAACACACAGCTGGTTGAATGGGATCAAAGGAGAAGTAAGGTAAGAAAACAAGAACCAGGTGACTGCCAGACAGCCCAGCCCGAATCAGTTTGTAGGAGTGTTGTAGAATCCTTGTTCTTAGAGGCCCACACATGAAACCAGACTTTGAATCTAGCTCTGTGAGCAACTGTCCAGCCTGCATCCGAGAAGTTAATCTTACCCTGCTGATTTCTGAACACACCTGAATAGTGCCTCACTGGAAGAGCTATGGAAACTAAGAGTCAGATAATTTTGATAGAGCATGTGATTTGGTTCATGGAACCGTCCATGGCCCCCATCAGTCAGAACTGGTGACATGCCACAAGAGGTCTTTCTGACACTACGAGTGTGGTGTGTCTTGCTGGCCATGCCCCAGCGTGTAGTGGGCTCTCCCCTCCCAGAGCAGCTAGCCTGTGGGCATCAGAAAGTAACGCAAAGCACAAACCAAAAGCACATTGAGATGTCAAAAGATGTTCTGGGACTTCCTGGGTCAGATTCTTCTTTATGAGCCAAGGTCTTCATTGACATGTTTTATCCATGTAATTATTTCTTTTTCCTTCCCTTTAAAGAAAAAAAAGATGGAATGAACAAACTGTGATCACTAGGTTCCATATGCCTTTCCTTGAAAAATAGCTATCTTGGCAAAGGAAAGATGTGTAATATCTGTGAAATTCCTTAGATGGATTTCTTCTTTGCTCAACAGTTTTGGTGACTGATGGTGAATGGAGCCATAGGAGAAGGGCTGTCCATTAGACCTTGTCAGGTGAGGTCAGAGAGGGTTGACTGGTTTTACCAGGGCTCAGGTTACCGCCACGGGGGACACAAAGAGGTCAGACAACTTCTTAATGTGAAAGTGAAAAGTGAAGTCACTCAGTAGTGCCTGACTCTTGGCAACCCCATGGACGGTAGCCTACCAGGCTCCTCTGTCCATGGGATTTTCCAGTCAAGAGTACTGGAGTGGATTGCCACTTCCTTCTCCATCCTTATGTGAAGCAGCTCCATAGACTCCTAGGAGAGGCCTGTTACTTGTTTGCCAAAGCTTCTTATTCCACTACCAACAGGAGCCCAGGCCTACTTGGATGTTTGCCAAAAAAAAAAAAAAAAAAAAAAGAAACGTATCTCACCAGCAGAGGGCTGAAACCAATGTGGACAACTTGTGAATGTTGCTATCATTGTCTTAGGTGGAAAATTTTTTAAAAATATAATAATTGTTGGGGCTTCCCTCATACTTAGTTGGTAAAGAATCTGCTTGCAATGCAGGAAACCTAGATTTGATTCCTGGGTCAGGAAGATCCCCTGGAGGAGGGCAGGGCAACCCACACTCCAGTATTCTTGCCTGGAGAATCCCATGGACAGAGGACCCTGGCAGGCTATAGTCCATGGGGTTGCAAGGGTCGGACAAGAGTTAGCAGCTAAACAAACAAACCAACATGACTGAGTATTTTTACCTTTTTGGTGTATTGAAACTTTCATCTCATAACCTTTTGCTCTCTATCCTATCATTTAATTAAAAAATCCCCTGTTTTTATTACAATTACCATGAATAAAGCATATTAATTGAATTTAGTCCTTCTTTATTAATGTAATATTTATTTCATATGTACCTAACAAATTAAATATACTCCTTTATGACTGACATTAGAAACTCCTAGTTCAAAAAATAATTTTGGCTTATAGTATCAGTACTAAGAGGATTTTCATCAGTGAAATGTGTAAAATTGAAGGAGATGTGTCCTTTGAGACAACGTGAGTATACTTAAACCTGATCAAATGAAACATTTTGAGGTTAGAAACCTAGTAATAACCTTTTTCTCTTTTTTTCTAACTGGATCTTCACCCCTCAAAAATAAAAATCAAAACACACATATGACATCAAAACTTGTGATGGTTACAACCCAGTTTTAAANTCATCAGTGAAATGTGTAAAATTGAAGGAGATGTGTCCTTTGAGACAATGTGAGTATACTTAAACCTGATCAAATGAAACATTTTGAGGTTAGAAGCCTAGTAATAACCTTTTTCTCTTTTTTTCTAACTGGATCTTCACCCCTCAAAAATAAAAATCAAAACACACATACGACATCAAAACTTGTGATGGTTACAACCCAGTTTTAAAAATATTAGGCAAAGGATTTAAGTGGACATTTGTTATTTATTGTGGGCTGAGTTGTACCCCCACATATTAATCTTCCCCATTAATATGTTGACGTGCTAACTCCCAGGACCTCAGACTGTGACAGTATTTGGGTTTTTAAAGAGGTGATTAAGGTTAAACGAGGTCATAGGGTGTACCCTAAAGCAATAGACTCGTGCCCTTGTAAGAAGACACAGGACAGAGGCCGGCACAGAAGAACGACCACATGCAGGGGGTTGTCTACAAGCCACAGGGAGAGACGCCAGGAAAAGCAAACCTGCTAATACCTTGACCTTGGACTTCTAGCCTTCAGAACTGTGACAGAATAAAGTTCTATTGTTTGAGCCACCCTGTCTGTGGCACTTGATTATGGTTACGTCTGTCCTAGCAAACTAATACCACATTCTCCAAAAAAGCTATACAAATGGCCAATAAGTGCACAAAAAGATGGTCGACATCACCAGTCATTAGGGAAATGCAAATCAAAACCACAAGAAATCACTTTATACCTACTGGGATAGCTATAATTAAAAAAAAAAAAAAAAAAAGAAGTGTATGGGAACCCTCATACATGGCTGGTGGGAATGCAAAATGGTAGAGCTGCTGTGGAAAAGAGATTGGTCGTTTCAGTGGTTAAGAATCTGCCTTGCAATGCAAGGGACACAGGTTTGATCCCCAGTCCAGGAAGATCCCACATGCCACGGAGCAACTAAGCTGGCGCACCACAACTACTCAGCCAGTGCTCTAGAGCTCACAAGCCACAACCCCCGTGTNTGCCTTGCAATGCAAGGGACACAGGTTTGATCCCCAGTCCAGGAAGATCCCACATGCCACGGAGCAACTAAGCTGGCGCACCACAACTACTCAGCCAGTGCTCTAGAGCTCACAAGCCACAACCCCCGTGTGCCCTGAGCTTGTGCTCCGCAAGAAGAGAAGCCACGACAGCAAGAAGCCCAAGCATTGCAATGAAGAGCAGACCTCACTTGCCGCAACTGGAGAAAGGCCGCGTGCAGCAGTGGAGACCCAGTGCAGCCAGAAATAAATAAATCACCTCTGTTTAAAAAAAACAAAAAAGCTAAATTAACGTATGACCCAGCAATACCACTTTTAGGTATATATCCAAAAGAACTCATACATGACTCGAACAGATACTCGCAGGCCAGTGTTCATAGCAGCAATATTCATGAGAGCTAAAAGGTAGAAATAACTGGAGGATTCATCAACAAGTGAATGAATAAACAAAATGTAATACATACATATTTGGAATATTATTCAATGATAAAGAAGGATGGATTTAAAAAAAAAGAAATATAATTGATTTACACTGTTAGTGTACAGCAAAGTGATTCAGACACACACAGACACACATCTATCCTTTTTCAGATTCTTTTCCATTATAGGTTATTACGAGATCTTGAATATAGTTCCTGGTGCTATGGAGTAGGTCCTTCTGGTTTAACTATTATATATATAATATATATATATGTTACTCCCAAATGACTAATTTATTCTTCTCTCCCCCACCTTTCTCCTTTCATGACCATATGTTTTCAATGCCTGTGAGTCTGTTCTATTTTGCAAATAAGTTCATTTGTAGCATACTTTTTAGATTCCTCATAAAAGTGATATCACATGACATTTGTCTGTCTAACTTACTTCACCTAGTGTGATAATCTCTACGTCCATTTATGTTGCTACAAATGGCACTTATTAGGAATGAAATTTTATTGATAATTCATGCTATTAATACGGCATGGTCAAACCTTGAAGATGTTATGCTAAGTCAAATAAGCCAGACATGAAGGGACAAATAGTATATGACTCCACTCACATGAAACTTCTAGAGTAGGCTAATTCATAGAGACAGAAAATAGATTTGAGGTTTCCAGGGGTTAGGGGGAAATGGGGAGAATGTGGAGTTATTGCTAAATAAGTAGAGACTTTATGCCTTCGGTAATGAAAAGTCCTGGAGGCAGATGGTGGTGACAGTTAAATAGTTTGAATGTACTTAATGACACAGAACTGTACCCTTGAAAATGGTTAAAACAGCAAATTTTATGTATATTTTACCACAATAAAAATTACTCTACCCCAAATGATTAAGATGGCAGATTTTGTTGTATGTACATATTACAAATTTTACAAGGAAATGGCAGCCCACTCCAGTTTTCTTGCCTGGAGAATCCCATGGACAAGGGAGCATGGTGAGCTCTCGTCCATGAGGTCACAAAGAGTTGGACATAAGATTGAGTGACTGAGCACGCACTGGTAAAATATCATAAACCAAAAATGCATTCAGTTACACACTTTAAATGAGAGAGTTGTTTGAGATGTGATTTATGTCACAATAAAGCTATTGGGAAAGTGAGAGACAGTGAAGTTGCTTAGTCGTGTCCGACTCTTTGTGATCCCATGGACTGTAGTCTACCAGGTTTCTCTGTCTATGGGATTTTCCAGGCAAGAGTACTGGAGTGGGTTGCCATTTCCTTCTCCAGGAGATCTTCCTGACCCAGGGATTGAACCCAGGTCTCCTGCATTTCAGACAGATGCTTTACCCTCTGAGCTACCAGGGAAGCCACCCCTAAATCCATATAGTGGTTGAGAAAAGAAAAGCAATAAACAGCAGGCTAAATTGAGGAATTTTCCTGGAATTTTCCTCACTTTTTCTCCGAGATGCTCTAAGACCAGGAGGTGAGCTGATACCATTAAACAGGCTTTCCTCTGCTCTGGCCCTTCTTGTCCAAGTCTGAACAATTTTGAGATTAGAAGACTGCATGTCCAGGGCAGACTTTTCTTGGCTGTTCCGAGAATGGCTCATCCACGTGTCTGATTCAGCCTCACAGATGGCCAGGTGGCCCCTGCTTTATGTGGCCGCCACCCACTCTGCTAGACTCTATAAATATGGACTGAATATCAGTAAAGAGCCCAGCTTCGGGCCCTCTGAGCCGGAGGCCTGAAGCTCTCCTACTGTTACGTATTTACTGTCATGTATTACAATTCTGCACCACCAGCGCCGCCCCCCACCGCGCTGCCGCTCCCTCCCCTCCCCCGCCTCCCTGGGGCGGGAGGATTGTAGGTGCTTTGGGGCCCTGATTGAAAGGTAGTTCTTCACGATCACAAAACCCAGTTGAGACCATCTCCTGTGATCCAGCCTGCGGCTACCAGCTGCACTCTGCGCTTTTATATTATGCGTGATTGACTGCTCCTGCGGTAGGAAAAAGATGCACAGTCCCATTAGCGCTTCCCAGCGTCAGGCTCAGCATTTCCAGGCTACTGCTGCTAATTCATGCTAATATAGGCCTGCTCACATATTTATGTCCTGGTACGTGCGTCGTGAAGGTGGCTCAATGGTCCTCTCGTTGGGCGCTGACCAAGCCAATTTAGAGCTTGTTGGAAAGCTGCAAGATAGGCGATGCCATGAACAGCCTCGGCAGGGCAATTTCACGTGATGAAACAGGAGCGCACCCACGGAGGTGACTTTCTCTACCGGGGTTCCTGCCGAATGCACACATGCGCCCAGGCTATTTCATGGTCTTCCCCGCTCCTGCTGGATGGCTCAACGGCAAAGAATCTGCCCATGATGCAGGAGACACAGGAGTCATGGGTTCAATCCCTGGGTCGGGAAGATCTCCTGGCGGAGGAAATGGCAACCTACTCCAGTATTCTTGCCTGAAGAATCCCTTGGACAGGGAAGCCCAGCGGATTACATACAGTCCACGGGGTCACAAACTGAGCATGCCTGTACACATATCCCTCTTGCCGCATTTACAGCATTTGATAACCATTGTGGGTCTGGTACCTGTATCCATTTGTCACGATCTGTGTGACAAGCTTCACTCGGACACGCACATAACGGTAACAAGCAGTGATGTCTCTCGTCCTTTGTGTTTCCAGCCTCCCTTTGTTCTGGTCTTTACTCTGCCTTTCTGTCTGCTTAGAATGTGTTCTCTCTTCTCTGTCTAAACCTGCTCATTTTTCAAAGTTGGAGAGTAGAAACGAGGGGCCAGGGAGAGAGAACGAGGAAGGAGGAAAAGCCAGGAGGAGGGAGCCTTGTGGGAGTAGTCGCTGCTGTGGGCAACNGGGCCAGGGAGAGAGAACGAGGAAGGAGGAAAAGCCAGGAGGAGGGAGGCTTGTGGGAGTAGTCGCTGCTGTGGGCAACTGTATGAAGTCCCACTGGCCCTTCCGAGGAGCTGGAGCAACCTGTCCACCCAAGAATGGTCTCGGAGCAAAATCTCTTCTGTGGCTCTTGTCCTGAGATGCCCTGATGTGTGTGTGTGTGTGTGTGTGCATGCGCGCATGTGCGCTCACGCTCAGTTGTGTCAACTCTTCTCGACCCTCTAGACTGTATGTAGCCCAACAGGCTCCTCTGTCCATGGGATTTTGCAGGCAAGAATACTGGAGTGGGTTAGCAGGCCCTCCTCCCGGGGATCTTCCCATCCCAGGGATTAAACTTGCATATTATCCTGCATTGGCAGGTAGGTTCTTGACCACTAGAGCCACCTGGGAAGCCCCCATAAGGAGATAATTAAGGTTAAATGAGGACATAAAAGAAGAACCCTGACATGACCAGCCTGGCACCTTATAAGAAAAGAAAGGGACTCCCCGAGTTCACTCTCTGCTAAATGAGGACACCGGAGAAGGTGGCAGTCTACACACTGGGGGAGGGCTCTCACCAGGAACCTTGATCTTGGACTTCTCACAGAACCATGGGAAGTAAATGCCTGCTGTTTAAGCCNAGATTCTCCAGTCTCCTTCCTACCCCACGGCCTTTGCTCACGCTGTGCCCTCTGCTGGGACTTCCTGCCCTCTTTGGTTGGCTGGCTCCTCATTTAGGCCTCAGCCTTTGTGGGCCCCACAATCTAAATAAAGTCCTTATACAAATCTTTCTCAAAGTGTCCTGCACTTTTTCATCACACTTATCCACATTAAAAAAATGTTTTACTGCATCTAAAAATTTTGTTTTATTGAAGTATAGCTGAAATACAATGTTGTGTTAGTTTCAGATGCACAGCACAGTAATTCAGTTTTTAAAATGTATATATGTTCTTTTTAAGATTCTTTTTATGCTGTTACAAAATATTGATTATAGCTCCCTGCGCTATACAGTAGGTCCTTGTTTATTTTATGTATAGTAGTGTGTATATGTTAATCCCAAACTCCTAATTTTTCCTTCCCTCTCCCTTTTCCCTTTGGAAACCATAAATTTGTTTTCTATGTCTGTGGGTCTGTTTCCGTTTTGCAAATAAATTCATTTGCATCTTAAAAAAATTTTTTTTTGATTCCACATACAAGTGATATCATATACTTATCTGTCTCTGTCTCCTTTCTTTCACTGCTCCTTTATTCTGGCTCCTGGTGCCCACAAGCTTTGGTTTGTGCCTTCCAAGAGTCTGTTTCCCCAGTCCTGTGGAATTTCTGTAATCAAGTCCCACTGGCCTCCGTAGTCAAATTCCCTGGGATTCTTGCTGCTCAAGAATGAATGCTTTTGAACTGTGATATTGTAGAAGACTCTTAAGAGTCCCTTGGACAGCAAGGAGGTCAAACCAGTCAATCCTGAAGGAAATCAGTCCTGAATATTCATTGGAAGGACTGATGCTGAAGCTGAAGCTCCAGTACTTTGGCCACCTGATGCAAAGACCTGACTCACTGGAAGAGACCCTGATGCTGATTAAGATTAAGGCAGGAGGAGAAGGGGATGACAGAGGATGTGATGGTTGGATGGCATCACCAACTCAATGGACATGAGTTTGAGTAAGATCTGGAAGTTAGTGATGGACTGGGAAGCCTGGCGTGCTGAAGTCCATGGGGTTGCAGAGAGTCTGACATGACTGAGTGATTGAACTGAACTTTCTCTGTCTGGCTATCCATATTTAAATTCCATATTCATTTATATAAAGTCTTTTCCCCCAGCTACATCCCAGGCTGCATGAGGGGGGGGCACTTGGTCTCTCTTATTTGCTATTACGTATCTAGAACCTACACAGTGCAGAGTATAAATCTGAGACCCTTTCTAAACTTCAGTGAACACACTGCATGTGAGGACCAGGAGTTTGGATTAATCTCCCAATTTTTACAGTGGTTATGAATTAAACTGTGTACTTTATTAGATCTGCTGCTATTGGTGCTAAGTCGCCTCAGTCGTGTCCGACTCTGTGTGACCCAAGAGATGGCAGCCCACCAGGCTCCCCTGTCCCTGGGATTCTCCAGGCAAGAACACTGGAGTGGGTTGCCATTTCCTTCTCCAGTGCATGAAAGTGAAAAGTGAAAGTGAAGTCGCTCAGTATGCTTGTTTTTCTTAACAAAGTGCTGCCAGGGACTGGGTGGGCTGGGGTGGGAGCCAAGAGGTGCGATATCCTCATAGGTCACCGTCAATGACTTGATCAGATTGACTAGATCTAGGTAACAAAGCTACCCTGGTGGCTCAGACAGTAAAGAATCTGCCTGCCAGCACAGTAGACCTGGGTTCAATCTCTAGGTTTGGAAGATCCCCAGGAGGAAGGCATGACAACCTACTCCAGGACTCTTGTCTGGAGAATCCCATGGACAGGGGAGCCTGACATGCTGTTGCACAGAGTCAGACATGACTGGAGTGACTAAGCAGCAGATAACAAAGCTGCTGGCATTTCACAATGATGAAAGCAAGAAAATCACCTAAATGTGAACGACGATTCCCGTCTACCTGCGCAAAGTATATTTGAAAATTATCTTATTTAACACAAATAACATCCTGCCCCTGCTTACCTCCAGAGTACACCGACCCCCCACCCCTGCCTCCACACACGCACATACACACACTCACACACAGCTGCCCAAAGACAGCCATCATGGTGGTTTGATTTCAGATCAATGTGTTCCTCATTCCCTGCCTCAGGCTCTTTGCTTTGAACAGAGATTTAGAAAACTCCTTT
>SJYW01057131.1:51954-64057 GCA_006410735.1 Raphicerus campestris | reverse complement strand
GATGGTTGGATGGCATCACCAACTCAATGGACATGAGTTTGAGTAAGATCTGGAAGTTAGTGATGGACTGGGAAGCCTGGCGTGCTGAAGTCCATGGGGTTGCAGAGAGTCTGACATGACTGAGTGATTGAACTGAACTTTCTCTGTCTGGCTATCCATATTTAAATTCCATATTCATTTATATAAAGTCTTTTCCCCCAGCTACATCCCAGGCTGCATGAGGGGGGGGCACTTGGTCTCTCTTATTTGCTATTACGTATCTAGAACCTACACAGTGCAGAGTATAAATCTGAGACCCTTTCTAAACTTCAGTGAACACACTGCATGTGAGGACCAGGAGTTTGGATTAATCTCCCAATTTTTACAGTGGTTATGAATTAAACTGTGTACTTTATTAGATCTGCTGCTATTGGTGCTAAGTCGCCTCAGTCGTGTCCGACTCTGTGTGACCCAAGAGATGGCAGCCCACCAGGCTCCCCTGTCCCTGGGATTCTCCAGGCAAGAACACTGGAGTGGGTTGCCATTTCCTTCTCCAGTGCATGAAAGTGAAAAGTGAAAGTGAAGTCGCTCAGTATGCTTGTTTTTCTTAACAAAGTGCTGCCAGGGACTGGGTGGGCTGGGGTGGGAGCCAAGGGGTGCAATATCCTCATAGGTCACCGTCAATGACTTGATCAGATTGACTAGATCTAGGTAACAAAGCTACCCTGGTGGCTCAGACAGTAAAGAATCTGCCTGCCAGCACAGTAGACCTGGGTTCAATCTCTAGGTTTGGAAGATCCCCAGGAGGAAGGCATGACAACCTACTCCAGGACTCTTGTCTGGAGAATCCCATGGACAGGGGAGCCTGACATGCTGTTGCACAGAGTCAGACATGACTGGAGTGACTAAGCAGCAGATAACAAAGCTGCTGGCATTTCACAATGATGAAAGCAAGAAAATCACCTAAATGTGAACGACGATTCCCGTCTACCTGCGCAAAGTATATTTGAAAATTATCTTATTTAACACAAATAACATCCTGCCCCTGCTTACCTCCAGAGTACACCGACCCCCCACCCCTGCCTCCACACACGCACATACACACACTCACACACAGCTGCCCAAAGACAGCCATCATGGTGGTTTGATTTCAGATCAATGTGTTCCTCATTCCCTGCCTCAGGCTCTTTGCTTTGAACAGAGATTTAGAAAACTCCTTTAAAAAAAAAAAAAAAAAAAGGCAAATCCTTTCTTCTGCTACTTTTTCAACTGTAAATCAACCATTCCTACTGGGTTTTGATGCAAAGGAGCAAGTCTGCAGTCCCCCACATGAGCTTCCAGGCGGCTCCCCAGCTGAAACTTTGGCAAAAATAAATGACACCTACCATATTTTCTTCCTGGCCTTTGGCTCCCATAGTCTGGCCGCATCACCCTCCTCCTCCTCTTTACAAACTGCCTGGAGGTCTAGAAAGGTCTTCTCAGCCTGCACCCCTCTCTCTGTTCTCCCTCTCCCACCCATCACCTGGAAAACCCCTGGAGCAACATCCCAGCTTCCGGGGTGCAAGGTGGGGAGTGCGGGGCTGCAGGGAAAGACTCCGATGACCTTCTGAGCACACCCAGCCCATTTGACTTCTTCCAGAGCTTCCTCGGAAGGCTGCAAGGAGCTTGGACCACCTCCAAGAGAGAGGACAGAGGTAGTGGACTGAGGTCAGAGAAACGTCGTTTCTCATTTTCCTCCGCAGTGCTTGCTGTCAGCACTGTGCCCTTTGCCTGNCTGAAGGCTGCAAGGAGCTTGGACCGCCTCCAAGAGAGAGGACAGGGGTAGTGTGGACTGAGGTCAGAGAAACATCGTTTCTCATTTTCCTTCGCAGTGCTTGCTGTCAGCACTGCGCCCTTTGCCTGCTGGCTGGGTGCGCATCTCTTTGCTGCCTTTGCTGAGGCTCTCAAGCTGTAGTGGTCACAGAACCTTTCACCAGGTGGCATGGGGGCCATGACATCTGTGTCCACCGTAAGGGGGTTGCCGGGCAGTCAGGCTGATGCTGCAGCTGGAGCTGTTCNCGGAAGGCTGCAAGGAGCTTGGACCACCTCCAAGAGAGAGGACAGAGGTAGTGGACTGAGGTCAGAGAAACGTCGTTTCTCATTTTCCTCCGCAGTGCTTGCTGTCAGCACTGTGCCCTTTGCCTGCTGGCTGGGTGCGCATCTCTTTGCTGCCGTTGCTGAGGCTCTCAAGCTGTAGTGGTCACAGAACCTTTCACCAGCTGGCATGGGGGCCATGACATCTGTGTCCACCGTAAGGGGGTTGCCGGGCAGTCAGGCTGATGCTGCAGCTGGAGCTGTTCACAAGGCCAGTGAGAGCCATGTAAGGGGACAGTACATGTGTCTCTTTGCCCTGGAGACCCCCGAGGACCCCCAAGGCAGTGGGGCTTCTTTACTTAGCAGGATGACGTGCCCTGAAGCCTGAGTATCTGCAGAACCTCCTCCAAGAAGACCCTGCCCCAGGCAGAACTGTCCCCATGCCAGCCCATGACGGAGAAGTAAGGGGCTGGCAAATGGCAGGTCCCTGAAGTTAGGGACTTGTGGAACAGATGTGGACCGAGGACCACAAGCTCTTGTAACATCCGTGACAGCTGCTGGCTGCTCTCCAGTACTTCAGGCTCCTGGCAGCAGCTGAGTTGACTGGTATGTGGAGAGAGGATGCTCTTTGCATTGCAATGGACTCAAATTTTTAGTGAGGTCACACGTTGTTGATTGGATGGCATGGAAGTGAGCAACATGGAATAGAGAGTTAAGGACCTTGTCCACATTATTCAAATCACAGAAGACACCTTGGTCTAGTCAAAATGAAGTCACTCAGTCGTGTCCAACTCAAAGTGAAGTCACGATCCCGTGGACTGCAGCCTACCAGGCTCCTCCCTCCATGGGATTTTCCAGGCAAAAATACTGGAGTGGGTTACCATTTCTTTTTCCAGGGGATCTTCCTGATCCAGGGATTGAACTCAGGTCTCCTGCATTGTAGGCAGACACATTAACCTCTGAGCCATCAGGGAAGCCCAATTGGTCTAGTCAGGGGGATATTAATTTCCATCCTGTGATACAGGATGTACATGAAGGGGCTTCTACTGGGGGTGGCGGGGCCAGGTCTGGACTAGTGGGAAGGAACCAGCATCTCTCTGCGGTGTGTATATATAGCAGGTGGTCAAAGTATGTTGGTCAAAACATGGCTTCCTTGATGGGCTCAGTTGATAAAGAATCCTCCTGCAATGCAGGAGACCCCAGTTCGATTCCTGAATTGGGAAGATTTGCTGGAGAAGGGATAGGCTACCCACTCCAGTATTCTTGGGCTTCCCTCGTGGCTNTTGATTGGATGGCATGGAAGTGAGCAACATGGAATAGAGAGTTAAGGACCTTGTCCACATTATTCAAATCACAGAAGACACCTTGGTCTAGTCAAAATGAAGTCACTCAGTCGTGTCCAACTCAAAGTGAAGTCACGATCCCGTGGACTGCAGCCTACCAGGCTCCTCCCTCCATGGGATTTTCCAGGCAAAAATACTGGAGTGGGTTACCATTTCTTTTTCCAGGGGATCTTCCTGATCCAGGGATCGAACTCAGGTCTCCTGCATTGTAGGCAGACACATTAACCTCTGAGCCACCAGGGAAGCCCAATTGGTCTAGTCAGGGGGATATTAATTTCCATCCTGTAATACAGGATGTGCATGAAGGGGCTTCTACTGGGGGAGGCGGGGCCAGGTCTGGACTAGTGGGAAGGAACCAGCATCTCTCTGCGGTGTGTATATATAGCAGGTAGTCAAAGTATGTTGGTCAAAACATGGCTTCCTTGATGGGCTCAGCTGATAAAGAATCCTCCTGCAATGCAGGAGACCCCGGTTCGATTCCTGAATTGGGAAGATTTGCTGGAGAAGGGATAGGCTACCCACTCCAGTATTCTTGGGCTTCCCTCGTGGCTCAGATGGTAAATAATCTGCCTGCATTGCGGGAGACCTGGGTTCAATCCTTGGTTTGGGAAGATCCCCTGGAGAAGGGAATGGCAACCCACTCCATTATTCTGGCCTGGAGAATTCCATATACAATCCATGGATTGGCAAAGAGTCGGACACGACTGAGAGACTTTCACTTTCAAAGTATGTTGGTGGAGGGGGAAAGCAGGGGCTAAAATTCAGAGAGAAGAGTGGCTTTTGTAATTTATTCACTCAGAGGGTGCCATTTTGTAGTTCTCACAAATGTGACACCATGCTAGCAGTGACTCAGGGCTGCAGCCTTGGAGAGAATTAGGTCATTGACCTACACTTCCTTCTGTAAACAGCAGTATGTAGGCAGATAGAGGATGAGATTTATTACCTGTTGGGGGGAGCATAGACAAAGAGAAGAATGATGCCCTTTGAGAAGGTAGCCTCTTGCCTTGGCCAAGGCTGTAAGGCTTAATCAACGCACCTAGAGAAGCTGATGTGAAGAGCTGACTCTTTGGAAAGGGTCCTGATGTTGGGAAAGATTGAAGGCAAAATGGGAAGGGAGTGGCAGAGGATGAGATGGTTAGATAGCATCACCGACTCAGATAGCCCCTTCCTTCCCCCTCCATATGAATTTGAGCAAACTCCCGGAGATAGTAAAGGACAGGGAAGGCTGGTGCGCTGCAGTTCACAGGGTCACAAAGAGCCAGACACAACTTAGTCACTGAACACCAACAAAAGTCCTAGTCTACAGATGACAATAGGACTTCCCTGGTGGCACAGATGGTAAAGCGTCTTGCTTACAATGCGGGAGACGTGAGTTTGATCCCTGGGTAGGGAAGATCCTCTGGAGAAGGAAATGGCAACTCACTCCAGTACTCTTGCCTGGACAATTATACTAGGTGCTTAGGTAACTCTTGAGAGTCTCTTGGACTGCAAGGAGATCCAAGCAGTCCATCCTAAAGGAAATCTGCCCTGAATATTCACTGGAAGGACTGATGTTGAAGNGCTTACAATGTGGGAGACGTGGGTTTGATCCCTGGGTAGGGAAGATCCTCTGGAGAAGGAAATGGCAACTCACTCCAATACTCTTGCCTGGACAATTATACTAGGTGCTTAGGTAACTCTTGAGAGTCCCTTGGACTGCAAGGAGATCCAAGCAGTCCATCCTAAAGGAAATCTGCCCTGAATATTCACTGGAAGGACTGATGTTGAAGCTGAAACTCCAATACTTTGGCCACCTGATGTGAACAGCTGACTCATTTGAAAAAACCCTGATGCTGGGAAAGATTGAGGGCAGTAGAAGAAGGGGATGACAGAGAATGAGATGGTTGGATGGCATCACTGGCTCAATGGACATGAGTTCGAGTAAACTCCGGGAGTTGGTGATGGACAGGGAGGCCTGGCGTGCTGTGGTCCATGGAGGCGCAAAGAGTTGGACACGACTGAGTGTCTGAACGGAACTGAACTGAAGTAGGTAACACTTATCAAATGCACACATGCACAAAGAGAAAAATGAGTGCCCCAAACATTCTGGGCTCTTTTTCTTTGGATTATTCAACTTGCTATTGTTGCCACTCACTCTTTTCACCTCATCTCAACCCCAAAGTGAAGTTATAGTGTCAGTTCTTCCCATGCAGGAGATAAGTTCCTGTNCAAAGACAAAAATGAGTGCCCCAAACATTCTGGGCTCTTTTTCTTTGGATTATTCAACTTGCTATTGTTGCCACTCACTCTTTTCACCTCATCTCAACCCCAAAGTGAAGTTATAGTGTCAGTTCTTCCCATGCAGGAGATAAGTTCCTGTGGTAGGCATCCAGGTAGTCCAGAAGACAAGAGCTGTGGTTAACAAGAGGGCTGTTAGAACAGTGGGCCATGTGATTTTCATTACTGGGAGCATTTTATAGAAGAGAATGGAAAATGTAAAATTCCCACTTTTGGTTAGGGATGAAAGTGTTAGACATTCAGTCTTGTCTGACTCTTTGCAACCCTATGGACTGTAGCCCACCAGGCTCCTCTGTCCATGGAATTCTCCAGGCAAGAATACTGGAGTGGGTTGCCATTCCCTTCTCCAGGGAATCTTTCTGATCCAGGGATGGAACCCAGATCTCCTGCACTGCAGGCAGATTCCTTACCTTCTGAGCCACCATTGGTTAGGGATATATATCCTGAAGTTTATGTAAATAAATACAGTTTAAAAAAAAGATAAATTGTGATTCAAGTGATGCTTCATGTCTTTCTGCAGCTTCCAAATGTTCTGTAATCGAATTGGGGGAGTTGCTGAGAACAGATGCGAACCCATACCCTACATACGTCCTACAGTGAGAAAAATGACAGACTTCGCTCTACTCGCCCAAAAACCATTTAAATTTTAAATTGCCTTAATTATCGCATATTTTAAATGCAATGTAGTGGAAGTTTACAGACAGATCTGATGGAAAACAGTGGGTTTTATAAAAGGTTTCAGGGCTTTGGTGTGGAATAAACAGTAGTCACACCTATCACAGGTGACTTATTAACAACAGGAATGTGTTTTGCATCACATTTGTTAATAGAAAAATGTTATTACCTATATGACTCACTATTATCTACATTCTAATCACCCTGTAGTGATGAGTTCAGAAGGGAAGCATTTTTCATTAGGCGATTTGCCATGGCAACTTGAGTTGGGTAAGGCCCTCTGCTGATTCCATCACTGGGCCAGGAAACTGAACTACTGGGTTTTTTTTGTTTTTTGTTTTTTTCATTATCATTGACCTCCCACTAGGATGTTCATCTTCTGATGAGCTCTTGGTGGCAAATGGCACTAGAAAACCCTACAAATTCTCATTTGGAAAGAAGAAAAAATGGTTTGTCTGTAGTCATTGAAAGTACAATTAAATATTGATAGACAACCCCAAGGCTGGAAAAAGCTGTAAAATCTTGTTTCATCCAACCGGAGACAGCTAAGTGGAATATGTCACTATGGATCCTGCTGAGCTTGCATTAGCATGGCAATCTTTAATGCCACATCTCTGGATTTTGAAAAGGGTTCTGGGTTTTTAACCAGTTGGGAGGAATGACTGAAATCGTTGGTAAGAAAATCTAGCTTTGGTAAAGTAACTTTGTTGGCCGCTGTTAAAAAAAGAGATTTTCAGGAATTACTGGAATTTGTATAACAATACATTTTATATACATTTTGGAGAAAAGACACAGCTGCTGAAGAACAAATGAATATTGAAGCAGGTTCTACATGAGTCCAAGGGGTGGAGTGATTCTCTCTTTACTGTAATCACTCACTCCTCGTTTATTCAAAAGACTGTCTACCATGAATTGGGTTCTAGGAAATATTAAAATAGGCATCTGTATCTCTTGATTGTAGAATATTTCATCTATTATCTGATATAAAATTTACATTAATCTTAAGATTTTTAATATAAGCGAGAAGAGAGGAAAATAGCAGGAAAAAAGTAGGAGAAATATATGCATATATATGTATAAGGGCTTTATAAGGGCTTTCCTTGGAGAAGGCAATGGCACCCCACTCCAGTACTCTTGCCTGGAAAATCCCATGGATGGAGGAGCCTGGTAGGCTGCAGTCCATGAGGTCGCTAAGAGTCGGACATGACTGAGCAACTTCACTCTGACTTTTCACTTTCATGCATTGGAGAAGGAGATGGCAACCTACTCCAGTGTTCTTGCCTGGAGAATCCCAGGGACAGGGGAGCCTGGTGGGCTGCTGTCTGTGGGGTCGCACAGAGTCGGACATGACTGAAGCGACTTAGCAGCAGCAGCAGCAGCAGCAGCAAGGGCTTTCCTGGTGGCTCAGAGGCAAAGAATCTGCCTGCGAATGCAGTAGATGAGGATTTGATCCTGGGAAGAGCGTCTGGAGGAGGAAATGGCAGCCCACTCCAGCGTTCTTGCCTGGGAAATCCCATGGACAGAGAAGCGGAAGAGCTGGACCCAACTCAGTGGCTAAACAATAGCAACAACATATACACGTAAACAGTGGTAAAGATATCCAGCTGTCAAAACCATTCCAGAAGTGATCAGAGTGAGAAGTGCTAAAAAGGGGCAATCTGATAACACTTCACAGAAGAGGTTGTTTTAGAAAAATTGGTCTTTATCGATGACAGATGTGTAAATATATATGCAGTTTAAATATCATGAATAAAAGTGAAAATCTCTTGTATAACCACGCCTTACCATAGTGTTGTGCAAGAGCCCTGCAACTTTTGACACATACCTGACTATCTACTGAAAAAAATTCATTACAAAGGTAAGATCATAGTACACTCAACATTCTGCCATTTGCCATTCATGAAACGAAAATAGTATCGTGAAGTCCTGGAGCGCAATGACTTGCATCCCTTGGGAGGCGGAGACAGGATCAAATGGGTGTGGGGAAAGGAGTGGGAGGAAAGGACCTGTTGACAGGTGCCTGCTTGTTTGCTAGACCCAGAAGAAATGCAGCAGCCAGAGAACTAACTGGCTGGAGCTGGGGAAGCACCTGCTCATTGGCCAGCCTCCATGGTTACTAATATGATACTAATAGGGCTTCCCTGGTGGTTCAGCAGTAAAGAATCTGCCTGCAGTGCAGGAGGTGCAGAAGCTACAGGAGACTTGGGTTCGATCCCTGGGTCGGAAAGGTCCTCTGGAGGAGGAAATGGCAACCGATTCCAGTATTTCTAACTCGGAAATCCCATGGACTAGAGGANGTAAAGCGTCTTGCTTACAATGCGGGAGACGTGAGTTTGATCCCTGGGTAGGGAAGATCCTCTGGAGAAGGAAATGGCAACTCACTCCAATACTCTTGCCTGGACAATTATACTAGGTGCTTAGGTAACTCTTGAGAGTCCCTTGGACTGCAAGGAGATCCAAGCAGTCCATCCTAAAGGAAATCTGCCCTGAATATTCACTGGAAGGACTGATGTTGAAGCTGAAACTCCAATACTTTGGCCACCTGATGTGAACAGCTGACTCATTTGAAAAAACCCTGATGCTGGGAAAGATTGAGGGTAGTAGGAGAAGGGGACGACAGAGAATGAGATGGTTGGATGGCATCACTGGCTCAATGGACATGAGTTCGAGTAAACTCTGGGAGTTGGTGATGGACAGGGAGGCCTGGCGTGCTGTGGTCCATGGAGTCGCAAAGAGTTGGACACGACTGAGTGTCTGAACGGAACTGAACTGAAGTAGGTAACACTTATCAAATGCACACATGCACAAAGACAAAAATGAGTGCCCCAAACATTCTGGGCTCTTTTTCTTTGGATTATTCAACTTGCTATTGTTGCCACTCACTCTTTTCACCTCATCTCAACCCCAAAGTGAAGTTATAGTGTCAGTTCTTCCCATGCAGGAGATAAGTTCCTGTGGTAGGCATCCAGGTAGTCCAGAAGACAAGAGCTGTGGTTAACAAGAGGGCTGTTACAACAGTGGGCCATGTGATTTTCATTACTGGGAGCATTTTATAGAAGAGAATGGAAAATGTAAAATTCCCACTTTTGGTTAGGGATGAAAATGTTAGACATTCAGTCTTGTCTGACTCTTTGCAACCCTATGGACTGTAGCCCACCAGGCTCCTCTGTCCATGGAATTCTCCAGGCAAGAATACTGGAGTGGGTTGCCATTCCCTTCTCCAGGGAATCTTTCCGATCCAGGGATGGAACCCAGATCTCCTGCACTGCAGGCAGATTCCTTACCTTCTGAGCCACCATTGGTTAGGGATATATATCCTGAAGTTTATGTAAATAAATACAGTTTAAAAAAAAGATAAATTGTGATTCAAGTGATGCTTCATGTCTTTCTGCAGCTTCCAAATGTTCTGTAATCGAATTGGAGGAGTTGCTGAGAACAGATGCGAACCCATACCCTACATACGTCCTACAGTGAGAAAAATGACAGACTTCGCTCTACTCGCCCAAAAACCATTTAAATTTTAAATTGCCTTAATTATCGCATATTTTAAATGCAATGTAGTGGAAGTTTACAGACAGATCTGATGGAAAACAGTGGGTTTTATAAAAGGTTTCAGGGCTTTGGTGTGGAATAAACAGTAGTCACACCTATCACAGGTGACTTATTAACAACAGGAATGTGTTTTGCATCACATTTGTTAATAGAAAAATGTTATTACCTATATGACTCACTATTATCTACATTCTAATCACCCTGTAGTGATGAGTTCAGAAGGGAAGCATTTTTCATTAGGCGATTTGCCATGGCAACTTGAGTTGGGTAAGGCCCTCTGCTGATTCCATCACTGGGCCAGGAAACTGAACTACTGGGTTTTTTTTGTTTTTTGTTTTTTTCATTATCATTGACCTCCCACTAGGATGTTCATCTTCTGATGAGCTCTTGGTGGCAAATGGCACTAGAAAACCCTACAAATTCTCATTTGGAAAGAAGAAAAAATGGTTTGTCTGTAGTCATTGAAAGTACAATTAAATATTGATAGACAACCCCAAGGCTGGAAAAAGCTGTAAAATCTTGTTTCATCCAACCGGAGACAGCTAAGTGGAATATGTCACTATGGATCCTGCTGAGCTTGCATTAGCATGGCAATCTTTAATGCCACATCTCTGGATTTTGAAAAGGGTTCTGGGTTTTTAACCAGTTGGGAGGAATGACTGAAATCGTTGGTAAGAAAATCTAGCTTTGGTAAAGTAACTTTGTTGGCCGCTGTTAAAAAAAGAGGTTTTCAGGAATTACTGGAATTTGTATAACAATACATTTTATATACATTTTGGAGAAAAGACACAGCTGCTGAAGAACAAATGAATATTGAAGCAGGTTCTACATGAGTCCAAGGGGTGGAGTGATTCTCTCTTTACTGTAATCACTCACTCCTCGTTTATTCAAAAGACTGTCTACCATGAATTGGGTTCTAGGAAATATTAAAATAGGCATCTGTATCTCTTGATTGTAGAATATTTCATCTATTATCTGATATAAAATTTACATTAATCTTAAGATTTTTAATATAAGCGAGAAGAGAGGAAAATAGCAGGAAAAAAGTAGGAGAAATATATGCATATATATGTATAAGGGCTTTATAAGGGCTTTCCTTGGAGAAGGCAATGTCACCCCACTCCAGTACTCTTGCCTGGAAAATCCCATGGATGGAGGAGCCTGGTAGGCTGCAGTCCATGAGGTCGCTAAGAGTCGGACATGACTGAGCAACTTCACTCTGACTTTTCACTTTCATGCATTGGAGAAGGAGATGGCAACCTACTCCAGTGTTCTTGCCTGGAGAATCCCAGGGACAGGGGAGCCTGGTGGGCTGCTGTCTGTGGGGTCGCACAGAGTCGGACATGACTGAAGCGACTTAGCAGCAGCAGCAGCAGCAGCAGCAAGGGCTTTCCTGGTGGCTCAGAGGCAAAGAATCTGCCTGCCAATGCAGTAGATGAGGATTTGATCCTGGGAAGAGCGTCTGGAGGAGGAAATGGCAGCCCACTCCAGCGTTCTTGCCTGGGAAATCCCATGGACAGAGAAGCGGAAGAGCTGGACCCAACTCAGTGGCTAAACAATAGCAACAACATATACACGTAAACAGTGGTAAAGATATCCAGCTGTCAAAACCATTCCAGAAGTGATCAGAGTGAGAAGTGCTAAAAAGGGGCAATCTGATAACACTTCACAGAAGAGGTTGTTTTAGAAAAATTGGTCTTTATCGATGACAGATGTGTAAATATATATGCAGTTTAAATATCATGAATAAAAGTGAAAATCTCTTGTATAACCACGCCTTACCATAGTGTTGTGCAAGAGCCCTGCAACTTTTGACACATACCTGACTATCTACTGAAAAAAATTCATTACAAAGGTAAGATCATAGTACACTCAACATTCTGCCATTTGCCATTCATGAAACGAAAATAGTATCGTGAAGTCCTGGAGCGCAATGACTTGCATCCCTTGGGAGGCGGAGACAGGATCAAATGGGTGTGGGGAAAGGAGTGGGAGGAAAGGACCTGTTGACAGGTGCCTGCTTGTTTGCTAGACCCAGAAGAAATGCAGCAGCCAGAGAACTAACTGGCTGGAGCTGGGGAAGCACCTGCTCATTGGCCAGCCTCCATGGTTACTAATATGATACTAATAGGGCTTCCCTGGTGGTTCAGCAGTAAAGAATCTGCCTGCAGTGCAGGAGGTGCAGAAGCTACAGGAGACTTGGG
>SJYW01057131.1:13941-29282 GCA_006410735.1 Raphicerus campestris | reverse complement strand
GAAGGAGATCAGCCCTGGGATTTCTTTGGAAGGAATGATGGTGAAGCTGAAACTCCAGTACTTTGGCCACCTCATGCAAAGAGTTGACTCACTGGAAAAGAGTCTGATGCTGGGAGGGATTGGGGGCAGGAGGAGAAGGGGCCGACAGAGGATGAGATGGCTGGATGGCATCACGGACTCAATGCACGCAAGTCTGAGTGAACTCCAGGAGATGGTGATGGTCAGGGAGGCCTGGTGTGCTGCGATTCATGGGATTGCAGAGTCGGACACGACTGAGTGACTGAACTGAACTGAACTGAACTGAGTGTAAACCCACACCTTGCATGTGATATGAGAAGGACTACATGAAAAGGGGAATACACGGGTACAGGTCATCTTTATTATGGCTCAAGATATTTTCAAAGTCTAACTCAAGCAGGCATAAAGGATTTAACACTATGGTGTTTTTCTTTTCATATTTCATATCTGGTTTTCCCAAGGAAAGCTGTGCTTTCAGGTCTATTGTTCTACATGCTCTTTGCCAATGAAATATAAAATAGAACACTTAAGAAATACATAGATCACCAGAACCACAATATCATGCATAATTCTGGGGGGAAAGCCCTGGTCAGTGATGGCAAGAGCTGGGGAGAGTGGTCACCATGGAGGTCCCTGGGCACTGAACACTCGTGGCTGAGTCAGGAGTGAAGGGAGGCCACGTCTAGGGAAACACCCGAGCTGTGACCTCAGATAGATTTCTTTGGGGGCCATGACTAACTCCTTGATTCTCTCGTCACATCTCAAGAAAGCTCCTTCTTCCCACCCTTTGCAAATTGACTGACTGACACTCAATTTCCATCCCACTGTAGCAGCTTATATCTGAGTCATGTATGATCTGTGTGTGCCGTGCTTGGTTACCTTACGACCCCACAGGCTCCTCTGTCCATGGGATTCTCCAGGCAGGAATACTGGAGTGGGTTGCCATGCCCTCCTCTAGGGGATTTTCCCAACCCAGGGGTTGAACCCAGGTCTCCTGCATTGCAGGTGGATTCTTTACCGTCTGAGCCACCAGGGGAGCCTAATATACGATCTAGTTTCCTAAATGAAAGATATTCTTTACTATGCTTTGAATGTTATAAAGAAAAAATGATATTACTAGCCTCCTACTGAATTAAGCAGCCACCTTGGTTTCATATGTTCAGATGATTTTTTTTTCATAATTATAGAATTTATCTGCTATACACTTTTCCCTTTTTATCTCCTTTTGGCAGGGAAATAATTAGCTGTTAGTTTTTTATATACTTTCCAGTTACCTTAAGAGGAAAATTTCAGTTTGTTGAGAGTTTTATTGTAGCAAAATAGACATAGCATAAAGTTGATCATTTTAACCATTTTTAAGTGTACAGTTCAGTGACATTAAGTACATTTGCAATGTTGTATAATCATCACCACTCTTCATTTCCAGAATTTGTATCATCCCCCAATGAAACTCCATACCCCACTAAACAGTCACTCCCCACTCCCCCTCACCCCTTCTACTTCCTGTCTCTATGAATTTAACTATTCTAATTACTTTATGTAAGTGGAGCCAGACAGTATTCATCTTTTTGTGCCTGGCTTCTGCACTTAGCATGTTTTCAAGGTGCATCTATATATATACTACTTTTTCTAAGGCGTGCATATTACATTGTATTTTGTTGTTGTTATTCTAATTCTCCAAATTATGAGTCCTTGGAGGGCAGAGATAATGTATATCTTGTTTTCCCAACACCTCTGGAGTTGGAGGAAGAAAGGATACGTGGCTTTTATTGATAATTCAACTACATGTGTGTTTGCCTAGTTGTTCAGTTGTGTCCAATTCCTTGCGACCCCATGGACTGTAGCCTGCCAGGCTCCTCTCTCCTTGAGATTTTCCAGGCAAGAATATTGCAGTGGGTTGCCATGCCCTTCTCTTGGGGATCTTCCCAACCCAGGGGTTGAACTTGAGTCTCTTGAGTCTCCTGCATTGGCAGGTAGATTCTCTACCACTAGCACCTCCTGGGAAGCCCCAGTTTAGTGACAGGCGAGGCGTTATAGCTCATTCATCACTTGGCAGCACTTGGACTGGATCTATAGTCCTGAAAGGTGAAGCTGCTGTTTTCAGCTGGGCCTTAATAGGGCAGCCCTCTGGAGGCCAGAAGTTTGCCCCATCCCTATGTCTTGGGGGAAGATCAGAGCGTAGAGTTGCCATTCTTGTCTGGGGTTTTGGAGAACCAAACATGAGGGAGAGCGTAGAGGGAGACAGAATTCAGGTAGGGGAGCCTCTGACTCACTGCTTTACAGTGTTGGACAGAATGGTAAGTGCAGAAATACATTCTGAAGCAAAATTTAATTTTTGCCTTATCTTGAATTTTGCAGTACCCTCCTTTAGCTCAGGTAATCAGAGCCTTTGGAGCATATTCAATATTGAATGGGATTAAATAAAAGTTGATTCTGTCAACTTAGTCAAAGACGGCCTAGTAAACGATACACCTCCGACTTTAAAAACAGGAATACAAAAGAAACTACCAGTACAGGAGTCTCTGAGCTACTGTGCTGTGTGACAGGGGGAGATACTTGCTCTGGTCTCATAGTTGGGTGGGCTTCCCTGTGGCTCAGCTGGTAAAGAATCCGCCTGTAATGTGGGAGACCTGGGTTCGATCCCTGGGTTGGGAAGATCCCCTGGAAAAGGGAAAGGCTACCCACTCCAGTTTTCTGGCCTGGAGAATCCCATGGGCTGTATAGTCCATGGGGTCGCAAAGAGTTGGACAAGGCTGAGCGACTCTCACTTTCACTACAGTTGGGTGGCCCTTTTCAACGTTTCCTGCCTGGGGCCCATGTATACATCTATTTCTGGCTTGATGACAGGCAGATAGGATTTCATTAGTGCCAAAGAAAGCCCTGATGAAGAGAATTGAAGTCTATAGATGGCAAACCAAGGAAGCATATGAGGGAAAAGAAGCTGTGACTCCCTGGGCGAGATGGTGTTAGTGTCTGGAGGCAGATGGATGCAGGTTTGAACTCCTGCATTTCAGTAGCTGGATGACAAGAGGCAAGATTCTTTCCAAGACTGCATTTCCTCCTTACAGGACTGACTGGAAGGTTGCATGGAAAGAGTGCAGAAAAAGTAATTGCCATACTGCAGCTTTTACAATTTCTGGCAACAATTATTATCATAGTTTTGGATCTGTACGATGTGGTTCTCTATTGGACTCAGTTCAGTTCAGTTCAGTTCAGTCACTCAGTCGTGTCCGACTCTTTGCGACCCCATGAATTGCAGCACAGCAAACACTGGAAATGCGTCTGACCTTTGGAGAGAAGGAGTATGTAGCTAAGACACTATCATTTGAAGAGGTTCAGATAGATGAGGTTGCTAGATTTAGCTAATAAAACTGCAAGGCATCCAGCTAAGTATCAATTTCAGATGAGCAACAAATAATTTTTTCTTAATTTAAGTAATTCCATCAAATATTTGAAACACTATTTAGTTGCTATGTCATGTCTGACTCTTGTGACCTCATGGACTGTAGCCTACCTGCCCACAGGACTTCTTCCATGAGGACAGGCTCCTCTGTCCATGGGATTTCCCAAGCAAGAATACTGGAGTGGGTTGCCATTTCCTTCTCCAGGGATCTCATCAAATATTTGTAATAGACCTATACTAAAATTATGTGCTGTTAACCTGAGGTTCAAATTTAACTCAGTGTTTTATATTGTTACCCTATATGTAGGGTACTTTACCTGAAAGATCTCCTTTAGATTCATCCTTGTGGTCTTGGAGAGGGTTTTTTTTTTTTTTTTTTTTTACTTTTCTAGGTCTTTTCTTTATTCACATATTGGTTTGAGCTTCATTAAAATAAATGCAAATAATGGCTTTAAAGATGCCTAGCTGAGAGCAAGGTATTGTGGGAATGAGGTCCTAGGGAAGTGCTGGGACTGTTTGGGGTGTGAAGGCTCTGGAACTGGGCCAGGTAATCCTTGGATTACTTTTAGTTTCCATACCTGATCTTCTTAAAGCAAGACAAATCGCTCGTGTTCTCCTATCTGTGCTGGCCAAACTTGCTGAAAGTACCATAGAGACTGTGAAGGATTAAAGGATTGTGGTAGGCAGAGTTATGACCCCAGAGATGTCTTCATTCCTCTGCGTGGAACCTGTTCTATGACAAAGAGGAATTAAGGTTTCAGGTGAGATTAAGTGTGCTCATCAGCTGACCTTAAACTAGGGAGATTATTCTGGATTATTCAGGTGGGCTCAGGGTTTAGTTGCCGCGCTTTAGTTGCTCAGGGCTGTTGCTGGCGTGGAGGACAGAGCAAGAAGGACAGAAACCAAGGCATGCAGGCAGCTTCTAGAATTTTCCCCTAGAGCCACCAGAAAGGGAGATGGCTCCATTAACACCTTGACCTCAGCCTAGTAGAATCCATTTCAACTTCTAAGCTACAGAACTGTGAGATAATAAACGCAGTAAGGCACAGAGGGCATGCTAATTTACACCAGCAATAGGAATCCAATACATGGTCCAGAGCAAGAAAAGACGAAGCGGCCAATGACATGGCTCAAAGAGTAACTGGAGTTGAAGGGGAGGTGTACGTATGTGGGTGTCTTAGGAAACATAGTTAAGAGCACTGTCTAGACTCAGAAGGATGAGTGATTGCACACACATCCTGCTCACCCTGAACCATGAAATAGAGATCGGAGGACCTCAGCGCTGGAGGGAATCCTAGGAATACCTAGGCCAGCCTCTTCATCTCTCATATGACGGGAAAGGAAGGCTCATAAAGAAAAAATGCCCAGAGTTCACAGAGCAAAGGAGGGAGTGAGCTAGGATGCGAATTCCGTTCTTCTGACCCTTGCACCAGCATTCCCTACCCCGTGGCATACTCAAAAATCATTATTTTGCAGGTGGAGAGATTATCTGGTTAAACTTCAAAGAAATCTTGAAGAATATTTTGAACCCTCCAATACTAATTAGTTAATTGATTCAGAGCAAGATGCGAGTTCTGCCGTGGTATCCCCTCTCCACTCTTTTATTTGGACCCAGAGCTTTCTGTCCTCAATATCACCTACTCAAGGAGGGAGGCTATGACATTAAGAGAGCATGTGTAGCGTAGGCACTGGGTTCAGACAGAACTGAGTTCTTGTCTGTTTCGGCCCTAACATGGTATTTTGTATCCCTTAGAGCAATGTAGGTAATCTCTCAGAGACTCAGTGTCCTTTTCTGTAAAATGGACATAACAATTGAATTTAATAGGATTCAATAAGATAATTCATATAAAATTTAGCACAGAGTCTGGCATGTAGTGTTCTTACTGAATGGTACCACATGGGGCTGTAATATGTAATTTACTTGAATGTCTCCCTGCTCTAGATTGTAAGTAACACATGGTCAGTAATTGTGACTTATGTTTGTAGTTTCTAGCACCATGTGTAGCACCTGACTCAAAATTTAAAACAAAAAGAAAAAAAAAAAGAATAGCTAACACTGAGTGCTTACTACCTGCCACTGTTATTTGTACCCCACACAAAATAATTCACTTTATCATTAGGGTACATCTAAAATAAAAATACTGACATTCCCATTTTATAGATGAAGACACTGAGAGCTCAGGTTTTCCAGCCTTTTCTTTGATTTCCTCCTTCCACATTTTCCAAGCATTTGTCAAGTTGTCTTTCTCTTTCAGATACATCATCCTTCTGCTATGAGTTTCTAGAAAGAAATGTGGAGAGGTGGCCACTGAAGCTGGAGGGGCCAACTGCAAATGCTACTCACATGCAGGCATACAGAGGTTTTATTCTAGCCTCTTAAAAATATCTGTTGAATGCATTAATAAATGAAAATACATATACTGAATAAAAACAAAGCAAACTGATCAGCCGCCAAACAAAAAGCAAATAGCCTGATGCAGCTTCCTCTAATACTCTGAAAATAGCTCAGTCTTTAATGTGGCCTCATTTAGAATTAAAGCACCAGTGTGAAATCTCCTAGTGTTTCTTGTCTAAATCCTGATTGGCCTTTCAAGCAGAGCAGACAGGTAATGCCTACTAATTAGTTCGCTATTGATTTTTCTGGTTTAGCTTTCCCAATGTGGGTAAATGACATTCTCAGTGAGGATGGAAAGGGGTGATGCTTCTTTGATTTCCATAAGCTCTCCTCTAAGATCTTCAGGATTCACTGTCTTTATACCACAGATGGGTTTTGTTAGAAATTCGTTATCTGGCTACTACTTATATTTTATGCAGTATTAGATAGTTAGTGTGGAGATACTCCTGTGAATTCATGACACTTGAGAGGTGTATCTGACGGTTCCTAATAGAATTTGGAGACTGTCATTGCTACTGAGTTCTATCAGACATGTACCGTAGTCATTCAGGGAAGCTAGATATTCACATATTGTAGTTTGATGTGGAATTCTGTTTTCAAGTGAACTCTGAGATTTGGAGAATATACTGATTTTTCACTGGCTAGAGAGAGTGAGATTTTTATAGTTTGGGGCGATGCAGAAAATTCTGAAAAGCACCTCCATTTCCAAGGATGAAAATTAGCGGATACCAACTAAGCTCTCTTGAGTTTTCTTTTGGCTAAAGGTTCTAAGGCTGATATACGAGGAGACTTTCAGCGCATCCTCATAGTGGCAGGAGCGGGCTGTTCAAGCTGTCGGACTTGTTTTTATGTGGAAGTACAGAGAGAGAACCTCATTTCACTCTCACTGTGTGTTTCTGCGTCTTCGGTTCCAGGAACTTCCCGTGAGAGTTTACCATCAGCCAGGAGTAATTAACGTGATGGAAGCCATTTAAAAACAGCTGTCTACAAACCTGTGTGGAGAGAAAGTAGCTGGAAAGGGCTCAGAGAAGAGTCACAAAATAATTAAAATCTTGGAAAAGAGGGCATGTTAGTTAGAGTCTCTAATTATTCACAAGACAAGACCAAGAAGACACAACCATTCTCTGGAAGTCTGCCGGTTTTGCATACCACATGGGCAAAGGACAAGCTGATTTTCCTGAAAAGAATGAATGGGTATTCTACTTTATTAAGAGTCAACATCATGAGTAATAGAAGATGAAAATGAAGAGAAAATGTAGACTTAGTTTTCACATACCATGTTGGCAAAGATTGCAAAGCCCTGCCCTCAACCGGTAGGCTAGAGTGAGGGGAAGGGTTACCACAGGTTGCAGAAGTGGGGGAGAGTCTATCTTTTAGTCTTCACAGGCTGCCAGAACAAAATTCCATAGCCTGGGGCCTTAAGTAGCTGAAATGTATTCTCTCACTGTTCTGGAGTTTGAGAACTCCAAGGTCAAGGTGTCAGCCAATTCACTCTCTTCCGGGCTTCAAGTGTCTACCTTCCCGCTGAATCCTCATCGCAAGTTTTCTCTCTCTCTCCTGATGAAGGTATTAATCCCACCAGACCACTTTCATGACCTAACACTCTCCCAAAGGCTCCACCTTCTAAAACCTTCACCTTGAGGTTGGGGCTTCAACATGTGAACCTTAGAGGGAAATAAACATTCAGTCCATTCAGTCCAACTTAAAGAGGCCAGCTTTTTGGAGAACAATTAGGCAATATGTGTCAAAACTTCATCAAAGAGCTACTTTGCTCCAGCAATCCCACTAATAGGATTTTACCCTATGGAAGAACTTGGACTAGTGTTCAAAAGTATACCTACAGGCTTTTCACTGCAGTGGTGCTTACCTTAGAGAGATGCAGGGAGTGCCAAGCACATCCATCAATCTGGGATGGACTGAGTGGATTATGATACACCTGAACCAGGGGTCAGCACTTCTTCTCAAAAGCCAGATAAAAATGTTTTAGGTTTTGGAGTCAAAATTGAGGATATTATATAGCCATTAATATGATAATTTAAACTGTAACCATTTAAAACTATAAAAACCATCTTTGGCTTATGGGCTGTATGAAAACAGGCAGTGGGCCAAACTTGACCCACTTCACTCATCTTTTGTCTTTTCAGAAACAAAAGTCTGCCAATCTTTGATCTATACAGTGGGGTACTATGAAGCTATTGAAAATGATGGCCTGGATCTATATTTATTGACATGGAAAGATATCCATAGTAAATTATTAAAGGAAAAAATCATACATAACTATGTACCTACTATGTGTGTATACATACAAAGCATGCATAACTGCTGCTGCTGCTGCTGCTAAGTTGCTACTTCATAAAAATCAATTGTACAATATACAATCAATATACAAAGTCTAAAAGGCTACAAACCAAAAGATTAACTGTCGTTAACTCTGGGTTATGGATTTGGGTGATTGTTATTTTCTTTCCTAAAAATTTTGTATTTTCTGATTTTAGGAAGGCCATGGGTATATATCATTCCTATAAATTTAAGATAACATAAAACTTAAAAAAATCCATAAACACCTCCAAGAAATAAACACAAATAAATAAAAAAAGAAAGTGTTATTGTACAGAAGATTGGTAATTGGTAGTATTATGCCTGAATTGGAGGGGAGCAAACAAAGAGAACTCAATTTATTTATTTTTCAGGTGATAGAATTAGGATAGCATTCTGATACTGAAAGAGTGAGGAGGATATTTCCCCTTTCATTTCCTAGAAAGTTATCAGTGCAAATCTGAAGGCAGGAATGGTCTGATTAAACCCTCACTATCCTCTCCAAGGGTATACTCATTGCTATTCATTATGTATCAAGTTTTAGAATCCCCACTGTAACAAAAATCTTATAGGACAACTTTGATGAAGATGGAAAATATATTGATATTTTCTGCCATAAAGAAAATGGAAAAATTTAAGTTTAATCTCAGCTTTCAATTTTTACATGCGAACATGGCAAAGCTGGTAAAAATACTGTCATGTAGCCAGATTGAGAATGTGACCAAGGAGAGACAAATTCCTGAAAATGTCACTAAGCTATTCAGTGAAAATCAATAAAGAACTTATTTTTCATTTAAAATGAATTAGTTACCCAAGGCTTGTACAATTCTCCTCTTGGATACATTTTAAAAAATTCGCTATTTAAGTTTTTGTCACTACTGGGGAGATTCCTTCTCTGAGTGGGTTCTCTAAATTGTTAGTTTTCCCTAGTGATAGTGGCTCAGTTCCTATGGAAAATGCAGGCATGCGTGTATGTCCATAAGACGGTGAGGAATAAAGGAACTCCCTGGCAGTCCAGTGGTTCAGACTCTGTGNTATTTTTCATTTCAAATGAATTAGTTACCCAAGGCTTGTAAAATTTTCCTCTTGGATACATTTTAAAAAATTAGCTATTTAAGTTTTTGTCACTACTGGGGAGATTCCTTCTCTGAGTGGGTTCTCTGAATTGTTAGTTATCCCTAGTGATAGTGGCTCAGTTCCTATGTAAAATGCAGGCATGCGTGTATGTCCGTAAGAAGGTGAGGAATAAAGGAACTCCCTGGCAGTCCAGTGGTTCAGACTCTGTGCTTTCACTGTCAGGGCCAAGGGTTGATCCCTGATTGAGGAACTAAGATCCTGCAAGCAAAAAATTTCTCAGTTAAATTTTCCTGTGGTCATGTATGGATGTGAGAGTTGGCCTATAAAGAAAGCTGAGCACCAAAGAATTGATGCTTTGGAACTGTGATGTTGGAGAAGACTCTTGAGAGTCCCTTGGACTGCAAGGAGATCCAACCAGTCCGTCCTAAAGGAAATCAGTCCTGAATATTCATTGGAAGGACTGATGTTGAAGCTGAAACTCCAATACTTTGGCCACCTGATGTGAAGAACTGACTCAACTGGAAAAGACCCTGATTCTGGGAAAGACTGAAGGCAGGAGAAGGAGATGACAGAGGATGAGATGGTTGGATGGCATCACCGAGTCAATGGACATGAGTCTGAGTAAATTCCGGGAGTTGGTGATGGACAGNAACTGGAAAAGACCCTGATTCTGGGAAAGACTGAAGGCAGGAGAAGGAGATGACAGAGGATGAGATGGTTGGATGGCATCACCGAGTCAATGGACATGAGTCTGAGTAAATTCCGGGAGTTGGTGATGGACAGGGAGGCCTGGCGAGCTGCATTCCATGGGGTCGCAAAGAGTCAGACATGACTGAGAGACTGAACTGAACTGAACTGATAATTGTCTTATCCAATAGTCTGTTCTCATCAGTCACTGGCACAAGTCATTGGCACAATGCCTTGGTCAGTTTGGGGACTCTATAGAATACCATACTAGACTTTATATAACACCCAGAGACTGCGTGTTAATGGGCTTAAACCACAGACGTTTATTCCTCGAGTCTGCAGGCTGGAAGGCTGAGTTCAGGGTCCCAGTGCAGTCAGGTACATGGTGAGAGGGTCCTGGTTGTGTCCCCGCCATGCTCTCTTGTTGGCATACCGTCTTTTTATAAGATGGTATTCATGCCATTGAACTGTGGATAATAATTCACTATCATGGCTCCATGTAAACCTAGTTACCTCCCAAAGGCATCACCTCCAAATGCCATCATACTAGGGTTAGAATTTCAACATAGGAATGGTGGGGGGACACAAGGGTTCTGTCTATAGTGTAATATTAACTTGATTATTGCTACAAAACTGTATCTGAGAGGAATGGTATGAATCTTAGCAAACCATGATGATGAAACTGTTGCGCTCAGAGGAACTCAAAGTCTTTGTTATCGCAAGACAGCAGCCATGTGTGAGAAATAGGTGAGGGAGATTAAGAGGTATTAATAAAAACCTCCTCTTAGGAAATGAATGAGTCACAGGTGTGAAAAAAAGCCAGCAGCCGTGTGCACTGCCTCAGTGAACATTNAGACAGCAGCCATGTGCGAGAAATAGGTGAGGGAGATTAAGAGGTATTAATAAAAACCTCCTCTTAGGAAATGAATGAGTCACAGGTGTGAAAAAAAGCCAGCAGCCGTGTGCACTGCCTCAGTGAACATTTGCTGTAATCACTCCCGTCCCTTCACAGAAGCCTGCTTCCAGCAGCCTGCAGCCCTTGGTGACAGATAGCTGCTCTCAGTCTCTGGCCCTTGATTCTTTCCTGATGCATGGTAAATGCTCAGCTCTTAGGAACACCTTCCATGCGTGCTAAGTTGCTTCAGTTGTCTCTGACTCTTGATGACCACATGAACTGTAGCCCATCAGGCTCCTCTGTCCATGAAATTCTCCAACAAGAATACTGGAGTGGGTTAGCCATTCTCTTCTCCAGGGGATCTTCCCGACTCAGGGATCAAACCTGGGTCTCCTGCATTGCAGGCAGATTCTTTACTAAACAAACAATACCCCTCTCTCTCCTTTGCACACTGACTCTAAAACACATGCCAATTTTTGCCCTGAAATTTTCAAAACTGGAAGTACCTTTCATCTCTCCTGTTTCCCTGATGGTTGTTTCCCTTTACTCAAGAGCAGCGTTCATTCATTCACTTGTATTCATTCATTTACTCTCTTGTTCCTCACTCAACCATTCACTTCACCATTTTTTTCAATATTTGGCACTGAGTAGTTTTGTTCAGTCATTTTGTGACAGTATGCTTGTGTGATATGAGTACCTTCAAAATTCTTTTCTGAAACAGCTATGTGAGCAGTCATTTTAGTTGAACAGAAATGATGATGACCGCTTCTCCAGCTGTTTCACTCAGGAGGTGGAGCACACCTGGATGGATCGTAATAAGGCTGATGTCCCAGGTCTGATGCACGGTAGCTGNTCTGTTCAGTCATTTTGTGACAGTATGCTTGTGTGATGTGAGTACCTTCAAAATTCTTTTCGGAAACAGCTATGTGAGCAGTCATTTTAGTTGAATAAAAGTGATGATGACCGCTTCTCCAGCTGTTTCACTCGGGAGGTGGAGCACACCTGGATGGATCGCAATAAGGCTGATGTCCCAGGTCTGATGCACGGTAGCTGCTGTGTTTTAGCCATAGACTCTCACAAGGTGCCCAGCTGATGTACGGGGTGAGGAGAGACCAGCAGATGTTCATTGTCACGACTGTGAAAGTCCCCCGAGAAGGAGTCGGTGTATTTAGAACAACACCATCAGGTGATACTCTGGTGTAAGTCATCTGAACGCCCTGTAAGCAACTGTAGTGGAAGAAACACTGAAAAATGTATCATCGGTGCATTTGCTGGAGAGAAAATTGGAATGATGCCTGTTATCGTCACTAGTAGGCAGCCCTTGGCTTATTATATTTCTCAGCTCATCCAGGTGGCCTGGGCTCCACCAGAGATGAGGAGGGAAGGATTGCCAGGTGGGAGATTAATATCTGTGGGGTTTTCCATCAGGCAAGAGAGAGGGAAGCAAAACATATTGGGCCACCTTAGGGAAGGAAGAAAATTTATGGGAACAAAATAATTACAGCAACTGGAGGAGAGAAAAAAAAAGAAGGTAGAGCAATGAGCAAAGGCTAGATTAAAACTTGTCAAGATGGCTTTTATGGCCCCTGGGACTTATGGTTATATTCTCCGGGGTCCCTGAGTTTTATAAAATTTTACCATCTTGGTATTTTCACTTCTGTTTATTTGATGACAAGCTGAGCGACCTGCATGACTGTCTTTTAATTGGGTACTGCCTAGAAATTGCAGGCTGGTACTTGCTTTCCTACTTACCGTCATATTTGTACTAAACAGGAGCCAAAAATGTGTTAGGATACTGGATGAAAAAGTGATTTGGAAGTTGAATGAATACATGGCTTATAGTTGCTCAACATGCAAGACCCAATATGTTAGAATATTGATTGATGTTGCTCTGATCCCGAATGTGTACATATATCTTTTCAATAATTTATTAGCAACGATTACAGTATTAAATATGAAGTTATGAATTATTTTCTTTAAATGACAATGTGAAAGGTTCTAGTAATATTTTGTTTCTATTTGAAAGTATGTGCTTCCGAACTGTGATGCTGGAGAAGACCCTTGAGAGTCCCTTGGACTGCAAGGGAGATCAAACCAGTCAATCCTAAAGGAAATCAACCCTGAATATTCATTGGAAGGGCTGATGCTGAAGCTGAAGCTCCAATACTTCAGGCATCTGATGCAAAGAGCTGACTCATTGAAAAAGACCCTGATGCTGGGAAAGATTGAGGGCAGGAGGAGAAGGGGACGGCAGATTATGAGATGGTTGGCTAGCATCACTGACTCAGGACATGAGTATGAGCAAACTCCAGGAGATGGTGAAGGACAGGGAAGCCTGGCGTGCTGCAGTCCATGGCGTTGCAGAGTCGAATACAACTGAGCAAATGAACAATGACAAAAACAGCATTGACAGACCCATCAATGAAATGAATCAGGGTTACATTTCAGTTCAGCGCTGGAAAGGAAAAATAGCAACAGAAGTAACAGTGAAATCTTCAATGGGGATCCATCTTTCTTAAAGTCAAGAGGTTCCAGAATAAGTGAAATCCAGAAGCATGAGTACATCTTTTTTCTATTAACCTCGAAGTTAGTGATTTGCTGTCAGTGAGCATCATCCATCCCATTAACGACTTTTGAAAAATCATACTGGTGTAGTTTTACTTGCACTTTGTAAATTGCACTTTGTGCTTCGTAAATTTATTTCGGCTGTAGAGTTGTCTCAGAGCTATAAGCACAAGAAGTTTATACTTCATTGTTTTTGTGTTTTAAAACCATTAAGATAAAAAATTATTATTAATTCTTGGGGGAATTACTGAGTTTTCTGGGATTTCTGTTATGTCTATGTGAGGTATACATGTTAATAAGCTTCAATCTGTTTTACTCTTGTCAATCTTTTCCAAGTGGCATTCTCAGCCAAGAACTCAGAAGGGCAGAAGGAAAATCATTTTCCCTCCCCTATAGTTCTCATAAACTGCAGCAATATTACTTTAGATTCTAGAGGCAGGAGGAAAGCCCTACTGCTTTTGCTGTTGTTGAATGAAATTATTAGCTACTAGTATACACTGAGAAGATTTCCCAGGTGACTCAGTGGTAAAGAATCCACCTGCAATGCAGGAAATTTGAGTTCCATCCCTGAGTCAGGGAGATCCCCTGGAGAAGAAAATGGCAACCCACTGCAGTATTCATGCCTGGGAAATCCCATGGACAGAGGAGCCTGATGGGCTACAGTCCAGGCGGTTGCAAAGAGTCAGACTTGACTGAGAGACTAAACGTCTGACGTATGTAGACACTGATAACAAATGTTCTGGAATCTTCTGGCGAAATTTTTAGACAAGGACAAAACTCTATATCCTGGAAAGTAGTGGCAGACTATTAGCACAGGCAGATGTGGTACGAATTTAGTGCCCTCCAAGAGTTGAGCCTTGTTCTCAAGCCTTTGGGTTGATCAGTTGACTTGGAGGAATTTTCTGTCCGACAGTGACTGGTTATGCGTTCCAGGGAGCAAAGTTACAGAATTCTGTAAAACAGTCTCTTGAAGCTTACACAGTCACATACACGTTCACAATAACAGCCACCATGTCCTAAGTTACTCCACCAAGACTTTAGGTACTATTTCCTGTTTTCCTTCCCAGCAATTCTGCAAAGTCCATGTTATCACTCCCATTTCACAGAACAGGAAACTGAGCCTTGGTTACCAGAAAACTTTTTATGGCACTGGTGCACAGCAGAGCCGAAAGCAGACAGAAATCTGTGGCTCCAAAGCTCATGCTTCACCAAAGTTAACTCTCCTCTCTGTCACTTCACTGCCAGGCACTGTATTTTAGGAGGGACAATCGCCTTTTTGGCTATTTTCATAAGGGAACTCTATTTCCTTCTGGAGACCTCTATCTGCAAGAAAGTTCTCACTCTTTCTGAAACTTAGAACTTTATACATAGAAGTATTTTCCCCAGCATCCTTTAAGTATATAAAACATTTTAAAGCAATCTCAATAGCCAACAGTTAGTGGTGGTACAGCAACAAAATAGACTGTTGTATAGTTACATAAATTGCATTTATGAAGACTTTAGTGATTTAGAAAATAGTTTTTTTATAACATAAATTATGATAGAAAATTATTTATTTAGCCCATGTGAATAGTACATAGAGAAAAGACCTGAAGGAACTACACTTTCTTAAAATATTAAGAAAGATTATTTCAGGACTCAGGGTAATTTTTCATTTTTTCTTTTGATTTTCTATGCTTTCCAAATTTTCTACAATCAATATGAATTATACTTATAATTTTAAAAGGTAGATGGAAAATATGTTATTTATCCTATAAATAATAGGTACCTACTATGTGCTAGTCACTATTCTTGGCACTGGCAGTGAGAAAGACCAAGGTCTTGCCCTTGTTTAGCTTATATAATTCTTATTTAAAATCTGCTATCATCTTTTATTCATCCATGGAAAGCTAACAGGCACTCTTGGATTCACAGGAAACTAAACTTTTTTTTTTTTTCCCAAATGAAGTAAGCCATTCTTGTTCTTTAAAAGCAATTTTTTTTTT
>SJYW01057131.1:0-13803 GCA_006410735.1 Raphicerus campestris | reverse complement strand
GAGAAATAGGTGAGGGAGATTAAGAGGTATTAATAAAAACCTCCTCTTAGGAAATGAATGAGTCACAGGTGTGAAAAAAAGCCAGCAGCCGTGTGCACTGCCTCAGTGAACATTTGCTGTAATCACTCCCGTCCCTTCACAGAAGCCTGCTTCCAGCAGCCTGCAGCCCTTGGTGACAGATAGCTGCTCTCAGTCTCTGGCCCTTGATTCTTTCCTGATGCATGGTAAATGCTCAGCTCTTAGGAACACCTTCCATGCGTGCTAAGTTGCTTCAGTTGTCTCTGACTCTTGATGACCACATGAACTGTAGCCCATCAGGCTCCTCTGTCCATGAAATTCTCCAACAAGAATACTGGAGTGGGTTAGCCATTCTCTTCTCCAGGGGATCTTCCCGACTCAGGGATCAAACCTGGGTCTCCTGCATTGCAGGCAGATTCTTTACTAAACAAACAATACCCCTCTCTCTCCTTTGCACACTGACTCTAAAACACATGCCAATTTTTGCCCTGAAATTTTCAAAACTGGAAGTACCTTTCATCTCTCCTGTTTCCCTGATGGTTGTTTCCCTTTACTCAAGAGCAGCGTTCATTCATTCACTTGTATTCATTCATTTACTCTCTTGTTCCTCACTCAACCATTCACTTCACCATTTTTTTCAATATTTGGCACTGAGTAGTTCTGTTCAGTCATTTTGTGACAGTATGCTTGTGTGATGTGAGTACCTTCAAAATTCTTTTCGGAAACAGCTATGTGAGCAGTCATTTTAGTTGAATAAAAGTGATGATGACCGCTTCTCCAGCTGTTTCACTCGGGAGGTGGAGCACACCTGGATGGATCGCAATAAGGCTGATGTCCCAGGTCTGATGCACGGTAGCTGCTGTGTTTTAGCCATAGACTCTCACAAGGTGCCCAGCTGATGTACGGGGTGAGGAGAGACCAGCAGATGTTCATTGTCACGACTGTGAAAGTCCCCCGAGAAGGAGTCGGTGTATTTAGAACAACACCATCAGGTGATACTCTGGTGTAAGTCATCTGAACGCCCTGTAAGCAACTGTAGTGGAAGAAACACTGAAAAATGTATCATCGGTGCATTTGCTGGAGAGAAAATTGGAATGATGCCTGTTATCGTCACTAGTAGGCAGCCCTTGGCTTATTATATTTCTCAGCTCATCCAGGTGGCCTGGGCTCCACCAGAGATGAGGAGGGAAGGATTGCCAGGTGGGAGATTAATATCTGTGGGGTTTTCCATCAGGCAAGAGAGAGGGAAGCAAAACATATTGGGCCACCTTAGGGAAGGAAGAAAATTTATGGGAACAAAATAATTACAGCAACTGGAGGAGAGAAAAAAAAAAGAAGGTAGAGCAATGAGCAAAGGCTAGATTAAAACTTGTCAAGATGGCTTTTATGGCCCCTGGGACTTATGGTTATATTCTCCGGGGTCCCTGAGTTTTATAAAATTTTACCATCTTGGTATTTTCACTTCTGTTTATTTGATGACAAGCTGAGCGACCTGCATGACTGTCTTTTAATTGGGTACTGCCTAGAAATTGCAGGCTGGTACTTGCTTTCCTACTTACCGTCATATTTGTACTAAACAGGAGCCAAAAATGTGTTAGGATACTGGATGAAAAAGTGATTTGGAAGTTGAATGAACACATGGCTTATAGTTGCTCAACATGCAAGAACCAATATGTTAGAATATTGATTGATGTTGCTCTGATCCCGAATGTGTACATATATCTTTTCAATAATTTATTAGCAACGATTACAGTATTAAATATGAAGTTATGAATTATTTTCTTTAAATGACAATGTGAAAGGTTCTAGTAATATTTTGTTTCTATTTGAAAGTATGTGCTTTCGAACTGTGATGCTGGAGAAGACCCTTGAGAGTCCCTTCGACTGCAAGGGAGATCAAACCAGTCAGTCCTAAAGGAAATCAACCCTGAATATTCATTGGAAGGGCTGATGCTGAAGCTGAAGCTCCAATACTTCAGGCATCTGATGCAAAGAGCTGACTCATTGAAAAAGACCCTGATGCTGGGAAAGATTGAGGGCAGGAGGAGAAGGGGACGGCAGATTATGAGATGGTTGGCTAGCATCACTGACTCAGGACATGAGTATGAGCAAACTCCAGGAGATGGTGAAGGACAGGGAAGCCTGGCGTGCTGCAGTCCATGGCGTTGCAGAGTCGAATACAACTGAGCAAATGAACAATGACAAAAACAGCATTGTCAGACCCATCAGTGAAATGAATCAGGGTTACATTTCAGTTCAGCGCTGGAAAGGAAAAATAGCAACAAAAGTAACAGTGAAATCTTCAATGGGAATCCATCTTTCTTAAAGTCAAGAGGTTCCAGAATAACTGAAATCCAGAGGCATGTGTACATCTTTTTTCTATTAACCTCAAAGTTAGTGATTTGCTGTCAGTGAGCATCATCCATCCCATTAACGACTTTTGAAAAATCATACTGGTGTAGTTTTACTTGNATTTCAGTTCAGCGCTGGAAAGGAAAAATAGCAACAGAAGTAACAGTGAAATCTTCAATGGGGATCCATCTTTCTTAAAGTCAAGAGGTTCCAGAATAAGTGAAATCCAGAAGCATGAGTACATCTTTTTTCTATTAACCTCGAAGTTAGTGATTTGCTGTCAGTGAGCATCATCCATCCCATTAACGACTTTTGAAAAATCATACTGGTGTAGTTTTACTTGCACTTTGTAAATTGCACTTTGTGCTTCGTAAATTTATTTCGGCTGTAGAGTTGTCTCAGAGCTATAAGCACAAGAAGTTTATACTTCATTGTTTTTGTGTTTTAAAACCATTAAGATAAAAAATTATTATTAATTCTTGGGGGAATTACTGAGTTTTCCGGGATTTCTGTTATGTCTATGTGAGGTATACATGTAAATAAGCTTCAATCTGTTTTACTCTTGTCAATCTTTTCCAAGTGGCATTCTCAGCCAAGAACTCAGAAGGGCAGAAGGAAAATCATTTTCCCTCCCCTATAGTTCTCATAAACTGCAGCAATATTACTTTAGATTCTAGAGGCAGGAGGAAAGCCCTACTGCTTTTGCTGTTGTTGAATGAAATTATTAGCTACTAGTATACACTGAGAAGATTTCCCAGGTGACTCAGTGGTAAAGAATCCACCTGCAATGCAGGAAATTTGAGTTCCATCCCTGAGTCGGGGAGATCCCCTGGAGAAGAAAATGGCAACCCACTCCAGTATTCATGCCTGGGAAATCCCATGGACAGAGGAGCCTGATGGGCTACAGTCCAGGCAGTTGCAAAGAGTCGGACATGACTGAGAGACTAAACGTCTGACGTATGTATACATTGATAACAAATGTTCTGGAATCTTCTGGTGAAATTTTTAGACAAGGACAGAACTCTATATCCTGGAAGGTAGTGGCAGACTATTAGCACAGGCAGATGTGGTACGAATTTAGTGCCCTCCAAGAGTTGAGCCTTGTTCTCAAGCCTTTGGGTTGATCAGTTGACTTGGAGGAATTTTCTGTCCAACAGTGACTGGTTATGCGTTCCAGGGAGCAAAGTTACAGAATTCTGTAAAACAGTCTCTTGAAGCTTACATAGTCACATGCACATTCACAATAACAGCCACCATGTCCTAAGTTACTACACCAAGACTTTAGGTACTATTTCCTGTTTTCCTTCCCAGCAATTCTGCAAAGTCCATGTTATCACTCCCATTTCACAGAACAGGAAACTGAGCCTTGGTTACCAGAAAACTTTTTATGGCACTGGTGCACAGCAGAGCCGAAAGCAGACAGAAATCTGTGGCTCCAAAGCTCACGCTTCACCAAAGTNGAACAGGAAACTGAGCCTTGGTTACCAGAAAACTTTTTATGGCACTGGTGCACAGCAGAGCCGAAAGCAGACAGAAATCTGTGGCTCCAAAGCTCATGCTTCACCAAAGTTAACTCTCCTCTCTGTCACTTCACTGCCAGGCACTGTATTTTAGGAGGGACAATCGCCTTTTTGGCTATTTTCATAAGGGAACTCTATTTCCTTCTGGAGACCTCTATCTGCAAGAAAGTTCTCACTCTTTCTGAAACTTAGAACTTTATACATAGAAGTATTTTCCCCAGCATCCTTTAAGTATATAAAACATTTTAAAGCAATCTCAATAGCCAACAGTTAGTGGTGGTACAGCAACAAAATAGACTGTTGTATAGTTACATAAATTGCATTTATGAAGACTTTAGTGATTTAGAAAATAGTTTTTTTATAACATAAATTATGATAGAAAATTATTTATTTAGCCCATGTGAATAGTACATAGAGAAAAGACCTGAAGGAACTACACTTTCTTAAAATATTAAGAAAGATTATTTCAGGACTCAGGGTAATTTTTCATTTTTTCTTTTGATTTTCTATGCTTTCCAAATTTTCTACAATCAATATGANTGCTTTTGAACTGTGGTGTTGGAGAAGACTCTTGAGAGTCCCTTGACTGCAAGGAGATCCAACCAGTCCATTCTGAAGGAGATCAGCCCTGGGATTTCTTTGGAAGGAATGATGCTAAAGCTGAAACTCCCGTACTTTGGCCACCTCATGTGAAGAGCTGACTCATTGGAAAAGACTCTCACGCTGGGAAGGATTGGGGACAGGAGAAGGGGCCGACAGAGGATGAGATGGCTGGATGGCTTCACAGACTCGATGAACGTGAGTCTGAGTGAACTCCGGGAGTTGGTGATGGACAGAGAGGCCTGGCGTGCTACGATTCATGGGGTTGCAAAGAGTCAGACATGACTGAGTGACTGAACTAAACTGACGACATGAGTTATCAGAAAATAATCAAAACATAAATTTCTGTCTCAGACAAGAAACAAGGTGAAGNGGCGTGCTACGATTCATGGGGTTGCAAAGAGTCAGACATGACTGAGTGACTGAACTGAACTGACGACATGAGTTATCAGAAAATAATCAAAACATAAATTTCTGTCTCAGACAAGAAACAAGGTGAAATGAGAAACCACAGTGGTGCCAGTGTTCACTTGGGAACATGGAGCTAATGTCATTTTCACTGTTCTAAATCCTGAGTGCCATTGTCATGGAACATGCCTAGATGTTGCCAAGGAAATACACACAAAAAGGGCCTGGCTGATCATGGAATTTGGCTTCTGTGTAGATTTCATGTCTGGTTTTCTCTCTCATGGTCCTATAGTACTTTGTCTCTTTAGTGCCACAGTGTATTAAGCATTAAAACCACGTGCCATCATGTCTTATTTTTCCTAATAGACTGTGAGGTCCTTGAAGGCAGGATATGTGCCAAAGTACACAATTTATGACCGTATAATTAGGAGTTGGCTTACTTTTTTCTCTCCTGGTTGCTCTATTCAGATGGTGTCAGAATCTTTGAGGGAATCTATCACACAACATCTCTTCTCCATCTAAGTTTTGGATTCATTGGAACATAAGATACAAACAGTCCCAGTGGGAAAATGGAAGTAGCACCTTCATCATCACCAAAGGAGCCTGGGATGTCGACTGGAGAGTATAGGTTAATGTCTGTGCCCAGATGGGCAGGCACCTTCTTTTCCCTCAGTTGAGCCTTTGGACAGCCCTCTTGGGGGGCAAGTCAGAGCCTTCAGGGTGTCTACACTCGACTAGAGGCTGTTTCTGTGAGCCACGTGGAGAAGAAAGAAGGCAAATCCTCCTTTGTGGGCAGATGTCCTCTGCCCACATCTTTGAGTTTAGCTTTGAATTTAGCTCCACACAGTGGAGGCTTGAACCAAACCAACCAGGTAAGTCCTTCTGTCTATTCCATAGGGGTTAGTAATAGATTGGGCTTCTCTTGTGACTCAGCTGGTAGAAAATCTGCTTGCAATGCGGAAGACCTGGGTTTGATCCCTCGGTTGGGAAGATCCCTGGAGAGAGGAAAGGCTACCTATTTCAGTATGCTGGCCTAGAGAATTCTGTGGACAATATAGTCCCTGGGGTTGCAAGGAGTTGGACACGAATGAGTGACTTTCACTTTCACTTTAGTAGTAGATCAGGAGGCCTGGAGAGCTTGCAGTATGGTTTCCTCCTGGAAACCAGAGAGGGGAAAACACAGTCTCCCCACTAGACTGTGAGCCCCACAAGTACAGTAGCTAAGGTGGCCCAGTCACCCCTGAAATGGAGATGCTTCCTTTGCCCAAGAGAATCCTTCCAAACCTCCAGGAGATGTTAAACCAACTCCTATGGTCTCATCCTGGGAGAATGCAGAGAAGACAATGAAATGCAGCCTGGGTTCAGTTCAGGCTGCTGCTGTCGCTGGTGGTGGTGAATGCTCTTCCTATTTGCCTGTGATGCCGGCTCTGTATGAGTCAGGAAATCCTGGCTGAGGGTTCCGTGATGAGTGCGCTGCTGAGGGGGCAGTTTCTCTGTCTACCTCCTCATACTGGATGTGTTTGAAATAAGCTGCCCTGGGCTGATTTGTGTTCCCTAGAAAGACATGTTGAAGTCCTCATCTCCTGTACCTCAGAATGGGAACTTCTTTGGAAGTGGGGTCATTGCAAATGTAACTAGCTGCATGAGATGGTGCTGGAGCAGTGTAGTAGCTAGTCAGGTCAGTCACTCAGTTGTGTCCAATTCTTTGTGACCCCATGGATTGCAGCATTCCAGGCTTCCCTGTCCATCACCAACTCCTGGATCTTGCTCAAANGAAGACTCTTGAGAGTCCCTTGACTGCAAGGAGACCCAACCAGTCCATTCTGAAGGAGATCAGCCCTGGGATTTCTTTGGAAGGAATGATGCTAAAGCTGAAACTCCCGTACTTTGGCCACCTCATGTGAAGAGCTGACTCATTAGAAAAGACTCTCACGCTGGGAAGGATTGGGGACAGGAGAAGGGGCCGACAGAGGATGAGATGGCTGAATGGCTTCACGGACTCGATGAACGTGAGTCTGAGTGAACTCCGGGAGTTGGTGATGGACAGGGAGGCCTGGCGTGCTACGATTCATGGGGTTGCAAAGAGTCAGACATGACTGAGTGACTGAACTAAACTGACGACATGAGTTATCAGAAAATAATCAAAACATAAATTTCTGTCTCAGACAAGAAACAAGGTGAAGTGAGAAACCACAGTGGTGCCAGTGTTCACTTGGGAACATGGAGCTAATGTCATTTTCACTGTTCTAAATCCTGAGTGCCATTGTCATGGAACATGCCTAGATGTTGCCAAGGAAATACACACAAAAAGGGCCTGGCTGATCATGGAATTTGGCTTCTGTGTAGATTTCATGTCTGGTTTTCTCTCTCATGGTCCTATAGTACTTTGTCTCTTTAGTGCCACAGTGTATTAAGCATTAAAACCACGTGCCATCATGTCTTATTTTTCCTAATAGACTGTGAGGTCCTTGAAGGCAGGATATGTGCCAAAGTACACAATTTATGACCGTATAATTAGGAGTTGGCTTACTTTTTTCTCTCCTGGTTGCTCTATTCAGATGGTGTCAGAATCTTTGAGGGAATCTATCACACAACATCTCTTCTCCATCTAAGTTTTGGATTCATTGGAACATAAGATACAAACAGTCCCAGTGGGAAAATGGAAGTAGCACCTTCATCATCACCAAAGGAGCCTGGGATGTCGACTGGAGAGTATAGGTTAATGTCTGTGCCCAGATGGGCAGGCACCTTCTTTTCCCTCAGTTGAGCCTTTGGACAGCCCTCTTGGGGGGCAAGTCAGAGCCTTCAGGGTGTCTACACTCGACTAGAGGCTGTTTCTGTGAGCCACGTGGAGAAGAAAGAAGGCAAATCCTCCTTTGTGGGCAGATGTCCTCTGCCCACATCTTTGAGTTTAGCTTTGAATTTAGCTCCACACAGTGGAGGCTTGAACCAAACCAACCAGGTAAGTCCTTCTGTCTATTCCATAGGGGTTAGTAATAGATTGGGCTTCTCTTGTGACTCAGCTGGTAGAAAATCTGCTTGCAATGCGGAAGACCTGGGTTTGATCCCTCGGTTGGGAAGATCCCTGGAGAGAGGAAAGGCTACCTATTTCAGTATGCTGGCCTAGAGAATTCTGTGGACAATATAGTCCCTGGGGTTGCAAGGAGTTGGACACGAATGAGTGACTTTCACTTTCACTTTAGTAGTAGATCAGGAGGCCTGGAGAGCTTGCAGTATGGTTTCCTCCTGGAAACCAGAGAGGGGAAAACACAGTCTCCCCACTAGACTGTGAGCCCCACAAGTACAGTAGCTAAGGTGGCCCAGTCACCCCTGAAATGGAGATGCTTCCTTTGCCCAAGAGAATCCTTCCAAACCTCCAGGAGATGTTAAACCAACTCCTATGGTCTCATCCTGGGAGAATGCAGAGAAGACAATGAAATGCAGCCTGGGTTCAGTTCAAGCTGCTGCTGTCGCTGGTGGTGGTGAATGCTCTTCCTATTTGCCTGTGATGCCGGCTCTGTATGAGTCAGGAAATCCTGGCTGAGGGTCCCGTGATGAGTGCGCTGCTGAGGGGGCAGTTTCTCTGTCTACCTCCTCATACTGGATGTGTTTGAAATAAGCTGCCCTGGGCTGATTTGTGTTCCCTAGAAAGACATGTTGAAGTCCTCATCTCCTGTACCTCAGAATGGGAACTTCTTTGGAAGTGGGGTCATTGCAAATGTAACTAGCTGCATGAGATGGTGCTGGAGCAGTGTAGTAGCTAGTCAGGTCAGTCACTCAGTTGTGTCCAATTCTTTGTGACCCCATGGATTGCAGCATTCCAGGCTTCCCTGTCCATCACCAACTCCTGGATCTTGCTCAAACTCATGTCCATCGAGTCGGTGATGCCATCCAACCATCCCATCCTCTGTCATCTCCTTCTCCTCCCACCTTCAATCCCTCCTGGCTTCAGGGTCTTTTCTGAGTCAGTTTTTCACATCAGGTGGCCAAAGTATTGGAGTTTCAGCTTCAACATCAGTCCTTCCAATGAATATTCAGGATTGGTTTCCTTTAGGATGGACTAGTTGGATCTCTTTGCAGCCCAAGGGACTCTCAAGAGTCTTTTTCAATACCACAGTTCAAAAGCATCAATTCTTTGGCCCTCAGCTTTCTTAACAGTCCAACTCTCACATCCATACAGGACTACTGGAAAAACCATGTGTAGTAGTAGCTGGTACTTAATCAGCTATTTAATCTACTTCTTAAACTGGTAGTAGATAGTACTTAATCTAACACGACTGATATTCTTATAAAAAGATGGAGTGAAGACACACAGGGAGAAGGCCACGTGATACTGGAGGCAGAGTTTAGATGGGTACACCTGTGAGCCAGGGAATGCTAAGGGTTAACAGCCCCCATGAGAACCCAGATGAGGCCAAGAAGGATTCTACCCAGAGCTTCAGAGGGACCTTGCATCTTAGACTTGACACGTTGATTTTAGACTTCTAGCCTGTGAGACCATACATCTCTGTTGTTAGCCAATCAGCTTGTGGTACTTTGTTACGGCAGCCATAGGAAATGAACACAGAAGCATTCTCTTCTTTGAGATATTTTGAGAGCCTCTTAACGATCCCCTTTTACAAGCCAGGAGACTCAAGAGTCAGAGATTCAGTGTTCTTCTCAAGTATATTTGAACCTGAATTCGTCTGAACCACAGCCTGTGTGCCATCCACTCTCCATGCCCCCTGGGAGGCTTAACAAGTGACTTGAGACTCTCTTTGACAAGCTTCCATGGGGAAGGCAGTGCACACAACCATGGCGGCTTCTCCTCTCATCCTGTCTTTAGTGGACCCCTGAAACCCATGCATGTGTGATGTTTTCCTCCCAAGGACCCGGTCAGTGGATCCAGCCCTCAAGCATGCTTTTGTAGAGTCACTGTGGTGAGTCATGTCTAGCTACTCACTAGCCAGGCTAGACATGCTCCATGCCGCCATCTGCAATGAGAGACAGGAGAGGCTATTGGCAGAAGCCTCAGGTTCTGGGGCTGCTAAGATTTGGCCTTCTGTTCTGGAACCGAACCTTCCTTGAAAAGAGCAATTCCATTCTCCACACAGACTTATGAGGCCAGCTGGGTACTCACCCAGCCCCTCTGGTTCCTGCTCCACAGAGGTGAAGGGGAAGGGTTGGGTTTGGCTGAGACAAGGAGTCCTTCCCTTGGTGCCTATGGATGTCACAATCATGCTCTGGTGTTCTTGGCCAGGGCCATGCAGGAGAGAAGGCACAATTCCTTGCTCAGTTTCTGGCCTTGCCAGAGTTGGGATGGAAGGAAAGGCTGGCTGTTTCTCATGAGCATTTCGCTGTATGAGTTTGCCATGGCCACGGTAACAAGGTACCACACACGGGGTGCTTCGACAAGGGAGATGTGTAGCCTCACCGCTCTGGAGGTGGGAGGCCTGAGACCCAGGTGGCAGCAGGGTTAGCTTCCTCTCTCCCTCTTCACCCTGTGTTCTCACGTGGTCTTCCTTCTGTGCGAGTCTGCGTCCTAATTTCCTCTTCTTATAAGGACACCTGTCATATTGGATCAGGGCCCAGCCCCATGCCCTCAATTTAAGTTAATCACCTCTTTAAAAGCCCTGTTTCTAAATAGGTTCCGAGGCATTGGGGCTTAGGACTTCAACTTGGGGATTTTAGGGGGACTCAGTTCAGGCCCTAACACCTCCCATGACCAAGGAGGACTCCTTGAGGGCAAGGACTGCATGGCACACCCTGGGATACCTCCAGAGCCTAAGGTAGAACCTGGTCCCAAGTCAATGCTCAGCCCTTTTGTTGAATGAATGTGCTTTGATTCCTATGTGCTCAGTCATATCCAACTCTTTGGGACCCCCTGGACTGTAGCCCATCAGGCTCCTCGGTCCATGGGATTTCCGAGGCAAGAATACAGGAGTGGATTGCCATTCCCTTCTCCACTGATTCCTATAGTGGAAGACAAAACAAAAAACCAGAAACAAATCTGGCGTTTGCTTCTGTGCTTGCTGTCCACAGCAGCCCCCGGTCCCAAATTGAAATCTGGATCATGTGTTGAAAATGTACATATGGAAGTGGGGGTAAACAGGGAAAAGAAACAGACCAGATGGGCCAGATGGGAAAGGTATGCGAGTGTGCAACAATAACAGTAATGGCATATGGCCTGTTGTTCCCAGCGTAATTCTCTTATCTCTGTGTTGTTGCAAAATGGGAATATGCCTATGGATGTGTGAGGAGTCTTGTTTCATAGTCAAGATTGTGAGGTGATGGAAAACAGAGAGAAGACATGTTCCCCACCTGGGGCTTGCTGTGTGCAAACAGCCCCAGCAAGCCGCTCCAGGCTTTAACTCGTCTCTCTTGCTTTCTTCTTCTTACCCCCGGCTGGTTGTTCCAATCCAGCCAGCTCTACAGTGTTTCCGGGCCGACCTGTGGCTATCTCATTTTCAGAACAGCAAACTGCTTGCACGTCTGAATTAATTTTGCCCCAAATAGATTAGAAGTAGTTGCAGATATGTTCGACATCATTTGTGAAAATACATTGGTGCCTACGAGAGAGAAACGAGTCTCCTCTTCATTTGAACTTCTTCCTTTATTTATTCACGCATGTATTTGATTTATCGAGAGCCTTATCGTTGTTGGTGTCTAGTCGCTCAGTAGTGTCTGACTCTTTGTGACCTCATGGACTGTAGCCCGCCAGGCTCCTCTGTCCATGGGATTCTCCAGGCAAGAACACTGGAGCAGGTTGAAGGGCTCCCATCCCAGGGGTTGAACCCAGGTCTCCCAAATTACAGACAGATTCTTTACCATCGGAGCCTCCAGGGAAGCCCACGCAGAAGCTTACTATGTGCCAAATACAGAGTTAGGCACCATATGCCTAGCAGATTTTTCCTCCTGGAAACGTGGTGTCCTCTCTTCCTTTACTTGGTTTCCTTTCTGTCCAGAAGCAGAAGAGCTGACTTTGTAGACTCTGAGTCAGTGCCGCCTATACTTTTTCTGTGGATGAGCTTCCTGTGGGAGTTTATTACAAATGCAGAGATTCCTGAGACTCTGATTCAGTGGGTGCAGTGTGGCCCCTAGGAACCTGGGTTTCTGACGAATCCTGCAGAGGCTCCCATACAGCTGGTCCCTGTATGAAGCCCTCTGAGCAGCCCTGCTGCCAGGCTGGAGTGCAGGTTGAGATGCCATCTGCACTGGCACATTGCTCTCCACACGAAGGTGCAGCCTGGGATACAGTGTGTTGGGTGGGACCTGCGGAGGGTTCTGGGGGGTTGGGGTGTCTGTGGGTTGGAGAAGGGGGTGGGTGGAGAAAAGGAAAGGAGCCTCCCTCAGCTGGGAGTTAGCTTCCTGTCTGTTTCCTCCGGGAAGCCTCAGGCTGCCAGGGTGCGGCCACACATTCCTCTGTCAGCTTTACTTGACTCCAAGGACCTCGCCAGAGTCCAGAATTCAGTGGTTTTCCTTACTAGTGAAATCTGACTTTCAGCTTGTGAAAATATAATCAAACTGCATGGCCCTTTGACTTGGGCCTTAGAGCAGCTTCTTAGCGATTGATACTAACTCATCGGTGATATGATCCGAGATGCACCTGGAATTCCCACCGAGGGGTTTTCTTCGCTGCTCTGAGAAGCAAGCATTTTCACATCCATTATTTCCAGCTTAATTTAAACTGTTTGTTGTGGGAGGAAACGGCCTTTGCTTATTATACTGAGCGGTCTTTTGTGGAGATCTGAGGCTTCTGTGTTTATAGAATGAATATTCTAGCTCAGATGGACAGTGATTTTCATCCTCTTCCTAGATTGAAAACTAAATAGGAAATAAATCCTTGATGACAAATGGGGAACCACACCGCCTATGGCAACTCACTTTAGCATATAAATTTGTTTTCTTTTACCTTCCACATAAAAATCCTTTGTAAGTCTCCCTTGGGAGTATCCAAAATTGCACGTCTGATCTTTTATGTGCCAATCACTCCTGAAAATACCCAAATACCCTGCAATTTCAATGCTGTCTGGAGCAGTTACTGTCCATATTCTGTGTAAAGGTCTAATGGAGGAAGAGGAACAAATATTATGCCAATTAGTTCTATGAGCGTTTATTTTTAGCAGCAAAGCCCAAGATTTCCGTGGAGGCACAAGTATATCAAACTGTATTTTTTATGGTTACATCTAAACTGGGCAGTAAGAACATATCAATAAACTTCAACTACACTCAGGAAAATACTAAAAGGGAAGCTCTCGTGATATTCAATAAAGTCGATGGGCACATTAGAGATGTATAGAGCAGTGACATCCATCTGGTATTTTTCGGTGACTTCTAGTCAATTACTGCATTTCATCATGTGTAATCCTCTTTTATCTCCAGTTCCTGCTGGTGTGGCAATTTTGTCTCTGCTACATCTGTGGCTGTATTGTGAATTTTTATCGCCTTGGAGTCAGAGCATCCCTTCCCACCCCCGGATGTTGTTGAACTCTGTGTATTTGAGATTTAATTGCAAGTGGTCCAAAATATGTATTTAGACACCTAGGAAATATGTAATGGAGAAGGCAATGGCAACCCACTCCAGTAAAATCCCATGTGCGGAGGAGTCTGGTAGGCTGCAGTCCATGGGGTCACTACGAGTCAGACACGACTCACTGAGTTCACTTTTTTCACTTTCATGCATTGGAAAGCAAATGGCAACCTACTCCAGTGTTCTTACCTGGAGAATCCCAGGGACGGGGGAGCCTGGTGGGCTGCTGTCTATGTGATTGCACAGAATTGGACACGACTGAAGTGACTTAGCAGAAGCAGCAGCAGAAAATATGTAAAATGATTGGCAGCATATTAAAAAAAAGTGGGCATGCTTTGAAGTAAAAGATTGCGTTTCAGGCAAAGTATGGATTTCGCCATAGCTTGTTTGCAGTGC
>SJYW01057127.1:182442-215853 GCA_006410735.1 Raphicerus campestris | reverse complement strand
TAAGGCACCCTCTAGGGACCTGAAGGAGTGACTGGGAGGACTCTGTGGAGGTGCCAAGATCCTAACTTTGACTCTTAATATAGATGTGATTTTCTGGGCCTTCTAGACACTTGGGAATATCTGGATAATGATTAGAAAACTATTGACTATAGCTGATAACACTGTATTTTCTAACTGAAGTTTGCTAAGAGAGTAGAACTTAAATGTTCTCACCAAAAAGAGAAAAGAAAAGTAAATGAGGAAACAAAAAGAAAACTTGTTAAGTCAGTGGACTGAACCACTGATCTACTGAAGCTATGAAAGAAAAACTGGTTTTTAAGTGGTCAGTTTTGAAATTTGTTTTCCATGTTCCCCATCCCAACACTAACATCTCCTTGCTGCCCTCACCCATGTGCCTTTCTTTCACTGGATGTCCTGGAGTGATTCTAAGGTTAGAATCAGAACGCATTTCATCCTTGCCCTGTACCCTCTGTGTTGTAAGATGCTTTTGCTGTATATTTCAGACACCATTGTCTCTGCCTCCAACCAAATGCCAGGAGGCCCCTGGGCTGAGCATGTTGAGTTTATGCACGTTTGCAGCAAGGTGGGAGTATACACATGAGCCGCCCAGTGCCTCTACCCATGAGCATCTTGGTCCAAAGGCTCAGAAAGCACATGCAGGACTGGGCTGTGCTGACTGATCTGGGAAAGGACCGTAAGAAAGGGGACTTGGGTTGGATGCTATTAGGAAACAGGAGTCATTTGTGATTGGCTATCTTAACCAGCTCATGTAGAGTAAGGGCAGGCTAGGCCCACCTCCAGCCTGGAATTGGCAAAGAAGTTAGCCAGGGAGGGATGTGTTGGTGCTCTGTGGTTGGAATATGCATGTTGTCTGAGTTCAGACCTGATTGCAGAGGAGTCTTGCCTCTGTCTTGCCCCATCATGGTCATACGTGGTCTTGTCCATTGTTGATGTTCTGGGATGTTGCTGTTCAACAGGAGAGCATCGGGTCCAGCTACACTCCACACCTGGAGGACCAGGCCAGCCCTGGTGTAGGGCTGCTGTTTTCACTGTTAACTCAAACTCACTCTCTGTTGAATTTATCTCTGNGCTGTTCAACAGGAGAGCATCGGGTCCAGCTACACTCCACACCTGGAGGACCAGGCCAGCCCTGGTGTAGGGCTGCTGTTTTCACTGTTAACTCAAACTCACTCTCTGTTGAATTTATCTCTGGGACTTTTTTTTTTTTCTTTACTACCTGGTCTACTATCTAGGATACAGCTGTGAATTTTGTGTTTATTGAAAAAAAAAATTGTGTCTTTTGGAATCCCTCTTTGTGGCTTCCTTAAGTCCATAGCTCGTCTGTTGGGCAGAGATCATGACCCAACTCCCCTTGGTTTTTCTCATTGCCCAGAGCCCTGAGGTTTCAGCCAGCTCTCAAGGTGGACCCTTCTCTCCCATGTCAACATTCTAAAGCTGGACCACAGCTCAAACACAGAAAAGAACTGGGTCCCAGCACTGATCTCACGTACTCAAGGGATATGAAAGTGATTTGCTCAGAGGAGAGGAGCTGGGTGGGAGGACAAACCTACTTTCCATATTTAGAAAGGCCTTTGGCTGTGCTGGGCACCTGAGTTCATTGCCTCAAAGGAGAGCAACCTGGGCAATGAGGTGGGGCCTGGTCCTCTTGAAGGGTCTGCAGGCTCCCTTCTCCCACCAGGCAAGCGGTGGGGATGCAGATTTTATGTGGATGCTTTGCTCTGTTACTTTCCTCACCCCTGTGCCTACATGACCACAGCACAGTGTGTCCTTTTGCAATCAGATGGGCCCCTGCTCTGTGCTGCAGAAACTGATTTTGGCAAATGATCTTCCCAAGCCAGGAGGATGTAGGGTGCCCACTGTGAAGCTCTCAAGAGCTGACCTAAGACGAGGTCCGTGCACCCTCCAAACCCAAGCCATCTACATGCTTTGGCTCGACGTGGGGCCGAAGGCGGCCCAGAGAGCCACCTATCCAGGAATCCCAAAGCTACCAAGAATGCAGATGCCCCAGGGGATGGGTTAAAATGCATAATCCTGGGTCCTGTCCCAGGAGCTCCAACCAAGTAGGTCTGAGGAGGTAACCAGGAATCTGAATTTTCAAGTTGTCTGGCCTGAAGTATTCTTATAAACCACTGGGAGGTTGGGAACCACTAATGTGATCCAGTGTTTCACAGCTAAAGGAGGGTGTGTTCAGTCCAAGGAGCTTTATTTTCCTTCAGAAAATATGTGTCTGTGTGTCAGTATGTGTATATATGTGAGTTTATGTGTAGCTGTGTGTTTGTAAGTGTTTGTATGTGCATGTCCGTATGTGTGGCTGGGTGTGTGGCTGGGTATATGAGTGTATGCATGCTTGTATGTGTGTATGTGTATATATATATATATGAGTGTATGGATGTGTGTCTATATGTGTATTCATGCATGTCTGTGCACACGTGTCTATTTGGGTGTGTATGCAAGTGTGTATTTCTATGTATATCTATTAGTATGTGTGTGTGTGTGTATATGTATATGTGCACTTATTTCTCTCTGTGTGTGTATGTATGTGTGTTGGGAGTCTGTGTGTATATATGTGCATGTCTGTCTGTATGTGTGTGTGTATGACTGTGTGCCTGTGTGTATGTCTGAGTATGTGAGGGCATTTATGTGGGTATGTGTCTGTAGGTATGTATGTTTATAAGTATATGTATGTGTGTATATGAATATATATCTGTGTGAATGTGTCTGTGTGTCTGTAGGGATATATGTATATATGTGCATGCATTTTTCTGTGTATATGTATGTATGTGTGTGTGAGTATATATATGTATGTATGAATGCATGTGTGCACATGCGTGTTTCTATGTGTGTGGTATGCTGTATGTGTGTGTGTCTAAATGTGTGTGTGTAGGTATGTATGTGTGTATGTGTCTGTCTCTGTATGTGTCTATGTATATGTGTACTATATGTGTTTGTGTTTGTGTGTATCTGTGTGTGTATATGTCTGTGTATGTGAGTATGTGTATGTGTGTCTGAGTGTATGTGTATGTATGTCTGTTTATATGTGTATACCTGCATTTCTGTGTGTATGTGCACATATGTGTGCATGTGTGTGCACATGTGTGTGCCTACATTTCTCTGTGTGTGTGTGTGTGTGTTGCATGAGTCTGTCTCTGTGTATATGCATGTGTGTGTGACTGTGCACCTTTTCTTCTCCCTACGTGTTGAAATGCTCTCTAGAGAGAAAAACAAAGTAAAGTTCTGGAAAAGCGGCCAGTGGTTATAACACCTCCTGCTGCACCCTCCTTTCCTGCTGTGGAAATTGCTAGAGGGGAGCAAACTCTGATACCCCCCAAAATGTGACTCTTTGGCATAAGGAGGCTGTGGCTCAGATCATGAACTCCTTATTACCAAATTCAGACTTAAATTGAAGAAAGCAGGGAAAACCGCTAGACCATTCAGGTATGACCTAAATCAAATCCCTTATGATTATATAGNGGAGCTGACTGTGGCTCAGATCATGAACTCCTTATTACCAAATTCAGACTTAAATTGAAGAAAGCAGGGAAAACCGCTAGACCATTCAGGTATGACCTAAATCAAATCCCTTATGATTATATAGTGGAACTGAGAAATAGATATAAGGGCCTAGATCTGATAGATAGAGTGCCTGATGAACTACGGAATGAGGTTCGTGACATTGTTCAGGACACAGAAATCAAGACCATCCCCATGGGAAACAAATGCAAAAAAGCAAATGGCTGTCTGGGGAGGCCTTACAAATAGCTGTGAAAAGAAGAGAGGCGAAAAGCAAAGGAGAAAAGGAAAGATATAAGCATCTGAATGCAGAGTTCCAAAGAATAGCAAGAAGAGATAAGAAAGCCTTCTTCAGCGATCAATGCAAAGAAATAGAGGAAAACAACAGAATGGGAAAGACTAGAGATCTCTTCAAGAAAATTAGAGATACCAAGGGAACATTTCATGCAAAGATGGGCTCGATAAAGGACAGAAATGGTATGGACCTAACAGAAGCAGAAGATATTAAGAAGAGGTGGCAAGAATACACGGAAGAACTGTACAAAAAAGATCTTCACGACCCAGATAATCATGATGATGTGATCACTAATCTAGAGCCAGACATCTTGGAATGTGAAGTCAAGTGGGCCTTAGAAAGCATCACTATGAACAAAGCTAGTGGAGGTGATGGCATTCCAGTGGAGCTATTTCAAATCCTGAAAGATGATGCTGTGAAAGTGCTATACTCAATATGCCAGCAAATTTGGAAAACTCAGCAGTGGCCACAGGACTGGAAAAGGTCAGTTTTCATTCCAATTCTAAAGAAAGGCAATGCCAAAGAATGCTCAAACTACCACACAATTGCACTAATCTCACATGCTAGTAAAGTAATGCTCAAAATTCTCCAAGCCAGGCCTCAGCAATACGTGAACCGTGAACTCTCTGATGTTCAAGCTGGTTTTAGAAAAGGCAAAGGAACCAGAGATCAAATTGCCAACATCTGCTGGATTATAGAAAAAGCAAGAGAGTTCCAGAAAAACATCTATTTCTGCTTTATTGACTATGCCAAAGCCTTTGACTGTGTGGATCACAATAAACTATGGAAAATTGTGAAAGAGATGGGAATACCAGACCACCTTACCTGCCTCCTGAGAAATCTGCATGCAGGTCANTTTATTGACTATGCCAAAGCCTTTGACTGTGTGGATCACAATAAACTATGGAAAATTGTGAAAGAGATGGGAATACCAGACCACCTTACCTGCCTCCTGAGAAATCTGCATGCAGGTCAAGAAGCAACAATTAGAGCCAGGCATGGAACAACAGACTGGTTCCAAACTGGGAAAGGAGTACATCAAGGCTGTATATTGCCACCCTGCTTATTTAACTTATATGCAGAGTACCTCATGTAAAATGCCGGGCTGCATGAATCACAAGCTGGAATCAAGATTGCCGGGAGAAATATCAATAACCTCAGATATGCAGGTGACACCACCCTTATGGCAGAAAGCAAAGAGGAACTAAAGAGCCTCTTGATGAAAGTGAAAGAGGAGAGTGAAAAAGCTGACTTAAAACTCAACATTCAAAAAGTGAAGATCATGGCATCCAGTCCCATCACTTCATGGCAAATAGATGGGGAGACAATGGAAACAGTGAGAGACTGTTTCGGGGGACTCCAAAATCACTGCAGATAGTGACTGCAGCCATGAAATAAAAAGACGCTTGCTCCTTGGAAGAAAAGCTGTTACCAACCTAGACAACATATTAAAAAGCAGAGATACTACTTTACCAACAAAGGTCCATATAGTCAAAGCTATGGTTTTTCCAGTAGTCACATCTGGATGTGAGAGTTGGACCATAAAGAAAGCTGAGTGTCAAAGAATTGATGCTTTTGAACTTTGGTGTTGGAGAAGACTCTTGAGAGTTCCTTGGACTGCAAGGAGATCAAACCAGTCAATCCTAAGGAAATCAGTCCTGAATATTCAATGGAAAGACTGATGCTGAAGCTTAAGTTCTAATACTTTGGCCACCTAATGCAAAGAATGGACTCATTGGAAAAGACTCTGATACTGGGAAAGATTGAAGGCAGGAGGAGAAGGGGACAACAGAGAATGAGATGGTTGGGTGGCATCACTGACTCAATGGACATGAATTTGAGTAAGGTCTGGGAGTTGATGATGGACAGAGAAGCCTGGCGTGCTGCAGTCCATGGGGTCACAAAGAGTTGGACTCAACTGAGCAACTGAATTCAGCTGAACAGAAAGGCCCCCAGCTCTCTGGGAAAATGCAGAAATAAGCAAAAAGAGAGAACTGAAGAGATGTCATTGAAACTTCCAGGTGGAAATGCTGTGGTACAAAGGGTAGAAAATCCTCAAGCACAGGCCTCCCAGCCGCTCACAGCTGGTGGTGATGGGCCCCCTCAAAGGTTGCAACTTCAGCTGCTGGACCTGCCCCCAGCCTGTTCACTGAGAGCTCAGGCTCAGCCTGTTGCCAGCTGGCCATTCCTCGTGTGAAGGAGATTTGCTCCAGGGCCTTCTCAGAGTGTCAACCACAGACAAGCAGGCAAATTTCATTTTCATAGATTTGTGAATTGGGCAGTGAGAAGAGGTTTAGCTCTGTCATGGGGATTTCCTGTTCCTTTGGGTTTCTTGGCTCAGTCAGCATTTGCAGTATGGATTGGCAGTGAAAGTATTAGTCACTCAGTCGTGTCCAGCTCTTTGTAACCCCAAGGACTGTAGCCCGCCAGGCTCCTCTGTCCATGGAATTCTCCAGACAAAAATACTGGAGTGGGTAGCCACTCCCTTCTCCAGGGGATCCTTCTGACCGAGGGATTAGACCTGGGTCTCTTGCACTGCAAGCACATTCTTTACCATCTTAGCCACCTGGGAAGCTCAGCCATCTTAGCTTCCAGGGAAGCCAGGAAGCCAATGGATTGGCAGAAACCAGCTTAATTCCCAGGGTTAGTCCAGCTCAGTCTCTAAGCTGCAAACTTGGGTCACTCAATCTCTGTTCATCAGGCAGGAGTTCACTATGAAGTGTCATTCTTTCTAATGTCAACATTTGGTACAGAGAAAAGGCTTTGAGGGGGCCAGGGCTGGAAGCAGAGACAAGTTCTCCTAGGAATCAGCTTCCAGCATCTCAGCTGCTTCTGAAACTGCATCTTATCAGTTTGCCAGTTACTTCTGAAAATCAGACCCTCTGTTGCTTGACATCTTCATGGGAGTCAGGTGAAAGGTTTGCCAGAGTCCTTAGCTGAAGGTGACTGGAATCTATACTAACTAGCGAGACAGAAAGACATCTAGAGAGTTTGGAGTTCTTAGGAAGGTTGAAGAGAAAACAGCCTGCAGTCAGAACTTTCAGAGGCAGTCCTTTCCTCAGCACCACCAAGTAACCCCCCCTGCAATGACAAGCAATGGGCAGGACTTTTACAGTAACAAGAGATATTTTTCTTCCCCAAGCCATTGTTATTTGAGGCTTTATATCACTCTCAGCTAAAAATATTCCTACCCAATTAACAATGTATTTTATTTCATCAAGCACTTGCCAACTAAATATTGACACTTGCCACCCAGCTCCAGAGGGTTGAGTCCTTGGCCACTGCAGTCGCTGACCTAAGAAGCTCAGGGTGGAAATCAGGATGAGGCCCTCTGTGCTCTGGGAAAACTGGCAGAAACAGGCCTTCAGATAATTAGATATTTTCAGAAGAAAATTTTATGAGCTTGGATTCTTGTGTTTTACTGTACTTAGAAAAGCTCTAAAACCATTATGTAAACTGTCTGCTCCTCACAGCCAGAAGTAGCCTTCTGCTGAGATGCCTGCTTGGGTTCATGTTCCCCCTTCTCCAAAATTACACGTATAGAATTTCCTCCTGTAGCTCTTCAGAGCAGTTTCTCATCTGAAAGTCTGTCTCCTGGGCTATAGTCCTCAGTAAGACACGGAATAAACTCAACCCACAGCTTTTACATTGTGTGTGTGTGTGTGTGTGTGTGTGTGTGTTTAAGTAGATAACACCAAACCCTAATCACTATTCACCTAATACACACAGACTGATTGCTCCTATGTGCTCTTCTCTGCACATCTGTGCTCTTGAGGAAAGACCCATGAAGGACTCCAATCTTCTGAGGCAGGCACCCTTGAGGGACACCCTAGTGCCCCATGGAAGTACATCCTCTGAGCACCTCCCCAGCTGGGCAAGGAATGGGGAAGGCTTCCCATAGGATCCTCTCCAAACTGGGTTCCAAAGGGAAAGGTGTTGGCAAGTTGGGGACACACACCTAAGGCATGACAGCTGCACATGCAAAAGTCAGAAGCAGAAAAGAGCTCTATTTTCAGTGCGGTGAGAAGGAAAAATGAAGAGCTTAGCATGCGAGGTCTGACCACTGGAAGCCTCAGGATGATGAGGAAACTTGGATTTTGTCCTGAGGATAATGAAGAATTATTTTGTGACCTGGGGAAAGTGATCAGCTTTGCAGTGTAGGATGCCTGGTCAGGCTGAGAGGTGGCCCGCAATCAGCAAGGGGCAGGGCTATCAGGGAAAAGGCTGTCACAATGCTTTCAGCCTGAGAGAAGCTGCTCTTGTGTCAGGGCTGCAGGAGACACAGGATGTGAAAACTAGAGGATGGGTGGGCCTGGGGCCACTGGCCTCTGAGAGGAAGGGACTGGGGAAGCTGTCATGTCACCCAGTGTAGGATTTTGTGAGAAAAGCAAATACATTTATGAGGGAGGGTCTGGGGCCCCTCTGAGCGGACACATCCCCTCACTGTCCAGGGAGGAGGAGAAGGCTACGCTCATTCACTGGTGCTTGATGGTTTGCAAGACCAGTGCCCTCTGGATAAGAACTGGAGGCTACACTCTATTTCCATGGTTTGGAAAACATTTTGACACTTTGTTTAAACAATGATTACCCCTGAAAACAGAGTAGGATGAGAACCCTCAGCCCAGAGGAATTAGACACTGGTGTTGGATGGCACAGCCCCTCTGCCCACCCTCTGACTGTAGGTGGGAGCAAGCAGGGCTCACCAGCAGTGGTGCTGCACAGGGGAGGTGGCTGTCCATCCCCACTCTCCAGCTACAGCCTCAGGGAGAGAAGAGTCATGCACAGGAGCACCATACTCTCAGGAGGCTGAGGATTCAGTGCTGGTGAAAGAATGACTGCACGGTTTAAAAGGACTTTCAGGTTCTCTGCCCCAGGAGAATATATTAATAGCAAATGTTGGGCACCAGTCTTGCCGGTCACTTCCCTGGTCTAGTTCTCCTCATCCTCTAAAGCACCTCCACCATGGCGGCTCCTCTACCCCGACCATGTCCTCCCTAAGCCATCTCTTAAAGCATCTACCATACTGCCCTGTAGGGAGGTGCCATCTGTGTCTTTCCTATGTGCTAGGACCCCTTGCATCTCACTCTTAGCCCCCATAGCCTAGCATGTGCCTAGTCACACATGGGACTGCACACAGGCACCACACAGTTATTAAATAGAGGCTGTGGGATAAATTGATTGTTGAATAACCTCGTCTCCATATATGGCTGCACAGATTGTACACTAGGCAACCTGCAAAACCACACATAATGGCGCTGAAAAAAGACAGGACTTGATTGGCTGGGCTTTATGGACAGAAAGCCCTTGAAAATCATTAGACCATTGCCCACTTTGAACCTGGGCAAATCGCCTATCTTAATGAATTCCTTGGCATTGCTACACACTCTCACAAGGTTATATTCATATTCATATAAGCCAGCAAACATTGTAGTATTTAAAATGGCAATCTTTCCTTACTTTTCACCATTCTTAACTTGACCCAAGGAATCTCTTTCATCACCTACCAAAGATATTTTAGCTCAGACTACCCTATTTCAGGGATGGTGACATACTCCATCAGGCAGGCAGGACCTAACAAGTTTCCCCTCCTAAATCACCGAAAATGGTTGCAGATAAACCTGGGCCTGCCAAGAACCCCAGCTTCCAGCATGTCACAGAATCCCAGTGTTCACCTTTGCCTTGTCCCAGAGAAACTGCTATGCAGACCAGCAGGAGGAGGGACCCTGTGTCCGAAGTACACTTCCGTGGAGACCATGCATTCATTACCTTCCCCTCCACCAGACCCCGCTCCATGAACAAGGCAGCAGGACGGAGTGGATTGGAGACTAAGGGCTTTTTCTAGGGTAACTGATTTTCCATCATTGGTCAGCTCATGAGGGACTCACAGGAGGAGATGACAGAGCTGGACACAGCTTAGAGGACTTCCAGCAGCCCCTAGGTCTATAGATGAGGGCTCAGATGAGTTCAGACCCCCGGCCAAACCTCAGGCATAACTGCGGGGCTGGCACAGGGAGGCGGAGAGAAGAAAACTCAGTTCCTGACATCTTCCTGCTTCCCTGCCACCCTCGTGTTTCCTTAGGGAACTGGCTCCAAGGCCACCTCTGAGAAGGAGCTCTCTCCCTACCCCACCACACCCATGTCAACCGAGACACTCATTCCCTTCTTCCTACCCATCCTTCAGCCTGGAGGCTTCTATCACAGAGCTGGTCCACCTGTTTTCCTGCCTGGAACCACCCCCAACCCTGTGCCTTTCCCCCTTCCATCTCAAATTATCTCCTCCCTGGCTTCTGGTCCTCGCTCAGATAATGGATAGCAGCTCCAGGGCATGTAAAAGAAGTACAAAACAGCTTCTGAAACATTAAATACTAATATTTAATTGCAATTAATATTAAATTTAAATGTTAAAAATATTAATTTCAGAGACAAGAAGAACACCTAAAAGATTATTAGACGGCAAAGCCAGGAAGGGTGCTTCTAACCTAACTTATGTAATACCTGGCAAAGTTCATTCACATACATCTTAGTTTCATCCTCTCGACAAGCTCATGCAGAGTTTCTGGCCCCAGGTTACAGGTTAGCCTGGCAGAACTGGGGTTCAGACTAGGGTCCCCCAGGCCCCAAGCCCCAGGAGTTCCTCTCCACAGCCCCTCCAGGGTGGAGGGCATATGCTGCAGGATGGCAGCTGTCACCGCTATGAGCTGAGAAGCCAAGGAGTCTGATCAGGAAAGCAGATGCAGGAGGGGCTGCAGAGAACCGAGACCACTCAGAAGATGCTATGCCTGATGCCTTTGTCTCTACAGCAACACGGAGCTCCACTCAAGGCGGCCAGCGCCAGCAATCAGAAGACCTCCCTCCAGAGGGCTGGGTCAGTGAGGTCATGAGCCCTCTTCACCAGAAAATCTTGGCAAGGAGGGACCAGCACCTCCAGGCCTGGAGACTGTTGTGTCAGCTGGGATGTGTGCTCTCCTTCTGCCAGCCTCAACCTCTGGTCCCCTGGCTTTGTCTCCAGGTGGGGAGTCCCTCCTGGGGACCAAGCCCATCCCTGCCTACCCTTGGGCCCTGGGCTGAACTTCTGCAAGGGAATCTGTGTCCTTGGAGCCTCCTAGAGCTCCTGTGCCTCATCTCAGCCGGGGAACCTCAGAGACGGAAAAAGGAAAAGCAGGCACGCCCACTTATATCCTGTGGAGAAAAGTGAAATCTTTCTGACAAGAAGGTTGAGAGCCCCAGCAAACCTGATGAAAATAAATGCTTCCAGATTCAGAAAAAGACCATCTCTGTGACGGGGATGGGTTTCCAGTGGGGAGGTTGGTGCTGGCTGCTGAGAGCCAGCCAGTCAGGTTGGCCCCACTCGCATGAGGTCTGGGCATGGCCCAAACATGTCTAGTGAGTGACTCAGCCCCTGTCAACCTCTCTCCCTCCGGGGTGCGGGAAGGCAGTTGAGGAAAGCAGGACCAGTCCTTCTGGAGGTGGCGGGATGGATTGTTTTTAATTCCCCCAGAGAGCAAACTAGCTAGACTTTGCAGAAGTATTTAGAAAAAGGTTCAACCAAACCGGTAGCAGGGCCTCCCAAGCATCTTGGGAAAAACTTCCCACTCAACAGAAATCACATGCAAATTCTTTCCTGCTGACGGTGGTGACACCAACTTGTACCTCAAAGCTGCTGCCTATTCCCAGGCCTTGCGCTGAGATGCTGAGGACCATAAGATAGGGTCACCTGCCTCAGATAACCCTTCGAACAGAAAGTATGAGTCACTCAGTCATGTCTGACTCTTTATGAATCCGTGGTCTATAGCCTGCCAGGCTCCTCTGTCCATGGGATTTCCCAGCAAGAACACTGGAGTAGGTTACCATTTCCTTCTTCAGGGGATCCTTCCAACCCAGGGGTTAAACCTGGGTCTCCTGTACTGCAGGCAGATTCTTCACCATCTAGGCTACCAGGGAAGCCCTTGAACAAAAAATTCCCCAATATTTGACTGCTTTTGAGTCATGGCTTACTCTGTGCCTGTCCTGTGCAGTCATCATGAAGGATGAGACAGTATTTCTCTCCTGGAAGAGTAGCCAGTGAGGTGAGTTCTTCCTGGACCACACTGAGGAATGGCTGGGATGGGCAGGGGCTGACAGCTGCTGGGAACTCACTTGGTGCTGCTGAGTTGAAGGCAGAAGGGAGAGTAAGTCTCCCCCTGTGACAGGAGAATTCAGACCCCAACAGAGATGGAAAAGTCAGAAGTCACAGAGGCAAGAGTGGAATGAGCTCTATTGTTAAAGCACCATTCAGAGTGGGAAGGAAGTGGGAGGGCAGGGGTCACCTAGTGATGCTCCTTCCTCTGCGCTCCTGCGAGCCTTTGTGCTAATGGGATCAGGGCTCCCTGACCTTCATCTCCCCTCCAGTGCCCACAACACCATCTCTGGGCCTCAGTAAATGTCTGAAGAGTAGGTGAGTGGGTGTTGTTTATCTCCCAAGTCCATCAAAAGGACCCTCAGGGGAATGGCCTAATCCGATTAGATTTTTAGGAAAGCATTTCTAGCAGCTGGTGAGAGAGAAGCTAGGGTGTGGAGGAGGAGGGGAGCAGATGGGGGCAGGACATGTGTTGGGGCCCATTATGATGCTCCCTGGCCTGGGTCTCCTCCTTGACTCCTCCAGCACCACTGTGTCACCACCCTCACAGACCCTTCCCTACATCAGTAAAGGGTTCCAAGCAAACATAACATTGCAGCCCCAAATGGCACCTGTGGGTCGGCTGGGCCTCTGGCTAGAAATGTGGCAAGAAAAGCAAAGATGGCCTGTGAGCAGTCCCATACCCTGTGCTCACCCACTCAGGCTTCTGTAACAAAGGACACGGTCAAGGGACTTAGACAATCGGGATTTACTCTCACAGGTCTGGAGGCTGGAAGTCCAAGATCAAGGTGCAGCCCACTCAGGTCCTGGGAAGGCCAATTCCTGGCTTGCAGGCAGCTGCCTTGTCACTGTGTCCTCACTCAGTAGATAAGAGAGAGTGCACTCTGGTGCCCTTCCTCTTCTTAGGAAGACACTGATTCATTGTGGGGGCCCCACCCTCATGACCTCAGCAGACCCTCATTTCCTCCCAAAGACCTCATCTCCAAATACCATTTCTTCATGGGTTGGGGGGCCTCAGTGAAGCCCATAGGATCCTCCTCACCTGGGGGGAGTTCCCCTGAGCAGACAGACTCCCCAGGGCAGGGCCTTGAAGTCTGTATTCCTAACAATCTTCCCATGTGACAGAGCCAATCCTGTGGAATTCCAAATCTCATCATGGTGCCAGCTGGAACAGTCTAACTGCCTGAGAGAAAGCCAATCTTCCTGCAATAAAACTGTCCTTCTGTGTGGGCTCCCAGGGCACCCAGGGGCTCCAGCCTCCCTGCAGCTTTCTGAGTGGGGACGACTATTCAGAAAGAAAGAATGGTAAAACACTTGTTCCCGTGTGATAGCAGCCTTGACACAGGAACAGGAGAGAAGCGACCACTGACCCNACCACTGGAAGCCTCAGGATGATGAGGAAACTTGGATTTTGTCCTGAGGATAATGAAGAATTATTTTGTGACCTGGGGAAAGTGATCAGCTTTGCAGTGTAGGATGCCTGGTCAGGCTGAGAGGTGGCCCGCAATCAGCAAGGGGCAGGGCTATCAGGGAAAAGGCTGTCACAATGCTTTCAGCCTGAGAGAAGCTGCTCTTGTGTCAGGGCTGCAGGAGACACAGGATGTGAAAACTAGAGGATGGGTGGGCCTGGGGCCACTGGCCTCTGAGAGGAAGGGACTGGGGAAGCTGTCATGTCACCCAGTGTAGGATTTTGTGAGAAAAGCAAATACATTTATGAGGGAGGGTCTGGGGCCCCTCTGAGCGGACACATCCCCTCACTGTCCAGGGAGGAGGAGAAGGCTACGCTCATTCACTGGTGCTTGATGGTTTGCAAGACCAGTGCCCTCTGGATAAGAACTGGAGGCTACACTCTATTTCCATGGTTTGGAAAACATTTTGACACTTTGTTTAAACAATGATTACCCCTGAAAACAGAGTAGGATGAGAACCCTCAGCCCAGAGGAATTAGACACTGGTGTTGGATGGCACAGCCCCTCTGCCCACCCTCTGACTGTAGGTGGGAGCAAGCAGGGCTCACCAGCAGTGGTGCTGCACAGGGGAGGTGGCTGTCCATCCCCACTCTCCAGCTACAGCCTCAGGGAGAGAAGAGTCATGCACAGGAGCACCATACTCTCAGGAGGCTGAGGATTCAGTGCTGGTGAAAGAATGACTGCACGGTTTAAAAGGACTTTCAGGTTCTCTGCCCCAGGAGAATATATTAATAGCAAATGTTGGGCACCAGTCTTGCCGGTCACTTCCCTGGTCTAGTTCTCCTCATCCTCTAAAGCACCTCCACTATGGCGGCTCCTCTACCCCGACCATGTCCTCCCTAAGCCATCTCTTAAAGCATCTACCATACTGCCCTGTAGGGAGGTGCCATCTGTGTCTTTCCTATGTGCTAGGACCCCTTGCATCTCACTCTTAGGCCCCATAGCCTAGCATGTGCCTAGTCACACATGGGACTGCACACAGGCACCACACAGTTATTAAATAGAGGCTGTGGGATAAATTGATTGTTGAATAGCCTCGTCTCCATATATGGCTGCACAGATTGTACACTAGGCAACCTGCAAAACCACACATAATGGCGCTGAAAAAAGACAGGACTTGATTGGCTGGGCTTTATGGACAGAAAGCCCTTGAAAATCATTAGACCATTGCCCACTTTGAACCTGGGCAAATCGCCCATCTTAATGAATTCCTTGGCATTGCTACACACTCTCACAAGGTTATATTCATATTCATATAAGCCAGCAAACATTGTAGTATTTAAAATGGCAATCTTTCCTTACTTTTCACCATTCTTAACTTGACCCAAGGAATCTCTTTCATCACCTACCAAAGATATTTTAGCTCAGACTACCCTATTTCAGGGATGGTGACATACTCCATCAGGCAGGCAGGACCTAACAAGTTTCCCCTCCTAAATCACCGAAAATGGTTGCAGATAAACCTGGGCCTGCCAAGAACCCCAGCTTCCAACATGTCACAGAATCCCAGTGTTCACCTTTGCCTTGTCCCAGAGAAACTGCTATGCAGACCAGCAGGAGGAGGGACCCTGTGTCCGAAGTACACTTCCGTGGAGACCATGCATTCATTACCTTCCCCTCCACCAGACCCCGCTCCATGAACAAGGCAGCAGGACGGAGTGGATTGGAGACTAAGGGCTTTTTCTAGGGTAACTGATTTTCCATCATTGGTCAGCTCATGAGGGACTCACAGGAGGAGATGACAGAGCTGGACACAGCTTAGAGGACTTCCAGCAGCCCCTAGGTCTATAGATGAGGGCTCAGATGAGTTCAGACCCCCGGCCAAACCTCAGGCATAACTGCGGGGCTGGCACAGGGAGGCGGAGAGAAGAAAACTCAGTTCCTGACATCTTCCTGCTTCCCTGCCACCCTCGTGTTTCCTTAGGGAACTGGCTCCAAGGCCACCTCTGAGAAGGAGCTCTCTCCCTACCCCACCACACCCATGTCAACCGAGACACTCATTCCCTTCTTCCTACCCATCCTTCAGCCTGGAGGCTTCTATCACAGAGCTGGTCCACCTGTTTTCCTGCCTGGAACCACCCCCAACCCTGTGCCTTTCCCCCTTCCATCTCAAATTATCTCCTCCCTGGCTTCTGGTCCTCGCTCAGATAATGGATAGCAGCTCCAGGGCATGTAAAAGAAGTACAAAACAGCTTCTGAAACATTAAATACTAATATTTAATTGCAATTAATATTAAATTTAAATGTTAAAAATATTAATTTCAGAGACAAGAAGAACACCTAAAAGATTATTAGACGGCAAAGCCAGGAAGGGTGCTTCTAACCTAACTTATGTAATACCTGGCAAAGTTCATTCACATACATCTTAGTTTCATCCTCTCGACAAGCTCATGCAGAGTTTCTGGCCCCAGGTTACAGGTTAGCCTGGCAGAACTGGGGTTCAGACTAGGGTCCCCCAGGCCCCAAGCCCCAGGAGTTCCTCTCCACAGCCCCTCCAGGGTGGAGGGCATATGCTGCAGGATGGCAGCTGTCACCGCTATGAGCTGAGAAGCCAAGGAGTCTGATCAGGAAAGCAGATGCAGGAGGGGCTGCAGAGAACCGAGACCACTCAGAAGATGCTATGCCTGATGCCTTTGTCTCTACAGCAACACGGAGCTCCACTCAAGGCGGCCAGCGCCAGCAGTCAGAAGACCTCCCTCCAGAGGGCTGGGTCAGTGAGGTCATGAGCCCTCTTCACCAGAAAATCTTGGCAAGGAGGGACCAGCACCTCCAGGCCTGGAGACTGTTGTGTCAGCTGGGATGTGTGCTCTCCTTCTGCCAGCCTCAACCTCTGGTCCCCTGGCTTTGTCTCCAGGTGGGGAGTCCCTCCTGGGGACCAAGCCCATCCCTGCCTACCCTTGGGCCCTGGGCTGAACTTCTGCAAGGGAATCTGTGTCCTTGGAGCCTCCTAGAGCTCCTGTGCCTCATCTCAGCCGGGGAACCTCAGAGACGGAAAAAGGAAAAGCAGGCACGCCCACTTATATCCTGTGGAGAAAAGTGAAATCTTTCTGACAAGAAGGTTGAGAGCCCCAGCAAACCTGATGAAAATAAATGCTTCCAGATTCAGAAAAAGACCATCTCTGTGACGGGGATGGGTTTCCAGTGGGGAGGTTGGTGCTGGCTGCTGAGAGCCAGCCAGTCAGGTTGGCCCCACTCGCATGAGGTCTGGGCATGGCCCAAACATGTCTAGTGAGTGACTCAGCCCCTGTCAACCTCTCTCCCTCCGGGGTGCGGGAAGGCAGTTGAGGAAAGCAGGACCAGTCCTTCTGGAGGTGGCGGGATGGATTGTTTTTAATTCCCCCAGAGAGCAAACTAGCTAGACTTTGCAGAAGTATTTAGAAAAAGGTTCAACCAAACCGGTAGCAGGGCCTCCCAAGCATCTTGGGAAAAACTTCCCACTCAACAGAAATCACATGCAAATTCTTTCCTGCTGACGGTGGTGACACCAACTTGTACCTCAAAGCTGCTGCCTATTCCCAGGCCTTGCGCTGAGATGCTGAGGACCATAAGATAGGGTCACCTGCCTCAGATAACCCTTCGAACAGAAAGTATGAGTCACTCAGTCATGTCTGACTCTTTATGAATCCGTGGTCTATAGCCTGCCAGGCTCCTCTGTCCATGGGATTTCCCAGCAAGAACACTGGAGTAGGTTACCATTTCCTTCTTCAGGGGATCCTTCCAACCCAGGGGTTAAACCTGGGTCTCCTGTACTGCAGGCAGATTCTTCACCATCTAGGCTACCAGGGAAGCCCTTGAACAAAAAATTCCCCAATATTTGACTGCTTTTGAGTCATGGCTTACTCTGTGCCTGTCCTGTGCAGTCATCATGAAGGATGAGACAGTATTTCTCTCCTGGAAGAGTAGCCAGTGAGGTGAGTTCTTCCTGGACCACACTGAGGAATGGCTGGGATGGGCAGGGGCTGACAGCTGCTGGGAACTCACTTGGTGCTGCTGAGTTGAAGGCAGAAGGGAGAGTAAGTCTCCCCCTGTGACAGGAGAATTCAGACCCCAACAGAGATGGAAAAGTCAGAAGTCACAGAGGCAAGAGTGGAATGAGCTCTATTGTTAAAGCACCATTCAGAGTGGGAAGGAAGTGGGAGGGCAGGGGTCACCTAGTGATGCTCCTTCCTCTGCGCTCCTGCGAGCCTTTGTGCTAATGGGATCAGGGCTCCCTGACCTTCATCTCCCCTCCAGTGCCCACAACACCATCTCTGGGCCTCAGTAAATGTCTGAAGAGTAGGTGAGTGGGTGTTGTTTATCTCCCAAGTCCATCAAAAGGACCCTCAGGGGAATGGCCTAATCCGATTAGATTTTTAGGAAAGCATTTCTAGCAGCTGGTGAGAGAGAAGCTAGGGTGTGGAGGAGGAGGGGAGCAGATGGGGGCAGGACATGTGTTGGGGCCCATTATGATGCTCCCTGGCCTGGGTCTCCTCCTTGACTCCTCCAGCACCACTGTGTCACCACCCTCACAGACCCTTCCCTACATCAGTAAAGGGTTCCAAGCAAACATAACATTGCAGCCCCAAATGGCACCTGTGGGTCGGCTGGGCCTCTGGCTAGAAATGTGGCAAGAAAAGCAAAGATGGCCTGTGAGCAGTCCCATACCCTGTGCTCACCCACTCAGGCTTCTGTAACAAAGGACACGGTCAAGGGACTTAGACAATCGGGATTTACTCTCACAGGTCTGGAGGCTGGAAGTCCAAGATCAAGGTGCAGCCCACTCAGGTCCTGGGAAGGCCAATTCCTGGCTTGCAGGCAGCTGCCTTGTCACTGTGTCCTCACTCAGTAGATAAGAGAGAGTGCACTCTGGTGCCCTTCCTCTTCTTAGGAAGACACTGATTCATTGTGGGGGCCCCACCCTCATGACCTCAGCAGACCCTCATTTCCTCCCAAAGACCTCATCTCCAAATACCATCTCTTCATGGGTTGGGGGGCCTCAGTGAAGCCCATAGGATCCTCCTCACCTGGGGGGAGTTCCCCTGAGCAGACAGACTCCCCAGGGCAGGGCCTTGAAGTCTGTATTCCTAACAATCTTCCCATGTGACATAGCCAATCCTGTGGAATTCCAAATCTCATCATGGTGCCAGCTGGAACAGTCTAACTGCCTGAGAGAAAGCCAATCTTCCTGCAATAAAACTGTCCTTCTGTGTGGGCTCCCAGGGCACCCAGGGGCTCCAGCCTCCCTGCAGCTTTCTGAGTGGGGACGACTATTCAGAAAGAAAGAATGGTAAAACACTTGTTCCCGTGTGATAGCAGCCTTGACACAGGAACAGGAGAGAAGCGACCACTGACCCCTGACCCCCTTAATCATTCTCTCATGAACACACATGAAGACTGATGGAGTCTGGCTAATCCTGAACCTCTTTAAGGATTAGATGGTTGGTTCCTTAATAATTAATCACAGCCCTATTAGCAATTATATTCTCAAGATAACATTTTTAAGTCAGCTTGCTTTCTATTTCCATTAAGAAACTACTAATAATGGGAGTTTCATGAGAAATTTTTAATGATTTCTTAAGAAAATGGAGAGAAACCTGACATAAAAAGATTGTCTTAGGCAACAGAATTATGAATAGGCTGTAATTACTCAGTTTATAATTATTTACAAAGATACTCATTTAAAAATTTTTAAGTAAAATGCATATCATAGAATATGCATGTAAATAACATAATTTTGAACCATGCAGAGAGGTTTTTAAAATGTGTTGTTGGAAAAGAATATAAAAAAGAAAGTATATATGTACAACTGAGTCAACTGGCCATACAGCAGAAATTACAAATTTTTTTTAAAAATGATAAGGGAAAACAAAAATAAATGAATAAAATATTTCATTGTGGCCTCCCCAAATTCCTCAACTCCCCAAATTTATGCTGGGAAAATGAACCCTTCCTATCTCATGTCCTTGGGCCTCAAATGCAGATTTTGCTTCCTCTCTGCCCTCAGAAGGAGGTGATCTGACTCTTTCCCAAGCCCCTTTCTGTTGTCCCCCAAACAGAATCCCATCTTGGTGGTTATATTCTTCTTTGGAACATCATTATGTATGAGCTTATCTCTGGCTCTCACTAAATCTTTATTCCCTGAGGGTCTCAAAGATGGGTCATCTATACCTGTTGTTAAATGTCATGGTTTATCCACAACCCACACTTTATAAATGTGTGTGAAATAACTTAAATCAAAATGTGACAAAAAGTGGCCCACATAGAGCCACATAGAGCATCCAAAGCCTGGGCAGTGCATTACCAAATTGGAATCTCAATTTAATGTCTTATCCAAGTTATAAAGCTAGGAAGATTTAGTTCCTCCCCTAAAAAAAAGGCTAAGTTTTTCATCCTTGCTGCACGCCCCTGGTTGTGAGAGTATAAGCTGGTGGTCCCTGCTCTTGACTCCCCCGGAGCTAGCCACCACACCCCCCTGAAGGTATCCAGCTACACCCTGGCCTTGGGACCCACATTCTTTTTCCTGAACCCAAAGTCATGGTATTAAAAGTGGAGCTTCTTGCACCCAGCACACTGCTTATCCTTGAAGCCAGCCTGTCCTTCCTAAATGGGTGCACATCCTCAAAGCCCACATTTTCATGTTTCTGAGGGCTGTTTTCATGACAAACAGAACTAGAAGATTTGGGAGGTGGAGGACAGACAAAAGCTAGATGGGGAAGGAGTGTGACTTTAAAAAATCAAATAAGGAGAGAAGCATCTGGTGTTTTTAAAGATGAAGAAATGTATTCCATCTGCTATTTGCCTCCATGTGTTGCAATGAGAGAAGAAAGAATTCTTGAGGAGCTTGAAAAGTTATTTTCAAATATCTTTCTGAGTTATATTACTTGACTAGACGGTATTTCAGGGAACACAGGAGGGTCTGAGGATGCCAGTTTGCTTTGTAAGATGAGGAGCTCAGCAAAATGATGGGCACAGAAATCTCCCTTGGCTGTGGTGTCTGGGAGGAGATGGTGGGGCTGGGGGATGCCTGAGGGAGTTAGCCCAGGGGTGGGAAAGGAGAGGGAAAATTTAACTGGAGAACAGAGGCAGGAAGAGGAATTTAAAGATTGGCTATATTTGATTAAATAACTTAGATGACAAAGACAAAATCCCCTTGAAGCTCGTTTCAACAAACAGTTCTAAATGACAGTACCAGAGCTAAGGGATTTTCAGAATGGAAACCTGGCAGAATAGATCAGACATTTGCCTTCTTAACATGGTGATCGATCGACCAGCCCACAACTGAGCTCTGAGGGCTGGCATATTGGGAACCATAAAAAGTACCCCAGGGGAAAGATGGAAGGGTGGAGTACCCCAGGAGGGTTGATCTCAATGAGCCCTGAAACTTCTGATGGTTAAGAAAGTCTGCAATTCAACTTTTAAAAAAGCCTTCTTGAACTTCCTTTCTGCCCTTGTGGCTAAGTTGAGATGGAGATTGTTGACATTAAGGAGTGGATTCGATTTATTCAGATGAATCTCCAAAAAAATGATTGTGGATCTAGAAGTTGAAAAAGCATTTAGAGAAGAGTCATAGAGGGACAGATGTGTATTTCTTCCCCTCCTTTATCCCATTCCATAGTTTCATACAAAACTAGAAGAATCTCCCCAACATTTAGTATTTGGGAGTCTATACAATCAGCTGGTAAAATGGATTTTCCTGTCTTCTGGTGGACCCAGGGGAATTTTTCATCCCCAACTCACCAGCTTGTTTCTAGTGACCCAGAATTTCTTTATCCCGAAGGAGACCCCATATGTAAGTGGGGAGAGGGTCCTGGGCTTGCTGAGGACTCATTTGCTGAAGTCTGTACATGGTGAGAGGGAACCCAGCATTATTCATCTACAGCCAGAGGAAGAAGGCTCTGGAGTGGGTAGAAAGGCAAGGACAGACAGACCACATCCCATAAAAAGAACCTGCTTCTTACCATCATGAACTGCTTCCAGAATCTGTTCTAATCACTTCCTCTTAGCTTCTATTTGGGCTAGTAAGGCCACAGGACAAGGCCCATCTGGGTTAGCCGTTTATACAATTCTTTGCTCTACAGCCAGTTCTACATTAGTTCATTTGGATATTTTATTGTTTGTCCATTTTACAGGTTAAAAAAAAAAACAGAGGCTAATTACAATAAGAGCTTTTTAAAAACTCACTATTAATAAGTACCATGCACTATTATATTTTTACATGCATTGTTTTCTTCAAATTTCATAACAATCCAGTGAACTCAGTGCTGTTGCTATAGCCAAAGAATAGATGAGGACACTGAAGCTCAGAGAGGTTTAGTTACTGTGCCAAGGTCACACAGCTAGTGAGCAGTAGTGGTGATTTAGTTGCTCAGTTGTGTCCGATTCTTGTGACCCCATGGACTGTAGCCTGGCAGGCTCCTCTGTCCATGGGATTCTCCAGGCAAGAATACTGGAGTGGGTTGTCATTTCCTTTTCCAGGGGATCTTTCTGACCCAGGAATCAAACCCGGGTCTCCTGCATTGTAGGCAGATCCTTTATTGACTGAGCTACAAGGGAAGCCCTAAGCGAGTGAGCGGTAGAGCCTGGATAACGAGGCTGCTCAGTCTGACTCCAAAGCCTCCTCCCTCTTACCCGTCTTCCTCACCCCCTTGTCCCTCCACCTTAACCACTATGAGAAGTTAATTATACAAAGGGACAAATAGATCTTTCAACGTTTACTTTTGCTCTTATAGAAAACTGAAACCCAGCAAATTAGAGACATAAAATCACCGGACTCACCCTTGGATTCTTCTAGAAAAATCAGTGTCCGAGAAAGCATAAAGGCTTCCATGAACAGGACGACTAACAATAAAACACCAAAGAGTGAAGATTCTCAAGCCCTGGAGGAGAGTGGTCAGGACAGTGACGCAGAGACAGGCAGTGTCTAGAGAGACTCCCACATCGGCAGAGCCCTGAGCCGCAGCTCACAGGTCCCAGCCCCACTGCCCACTTAGCCAGTGCCTACCTCTGCTGGTTGTACGTTAGCAGAGGGGATGGAGAGAGAACGCAATGGAAACAGACAGCAGGGCAGGCCACATGGCTGTCCCTGTGGCATGTGGCCGGGACCCTCTGACAAAGCAAGCACCAGATGTGGGGCCAGCTTCCCACAGCTGCCACTAGATCAAGTGCTCCCAGGTGCCAGGGCGGGCTCAGGGCTGTACTGCAGGTAGAGCAGGGACAGCTTGGAGGGATGGAGCCCCTCATGGGATCGCTGAGAGGCTAACGCAGGCCAGAACGGGCCTCAGGTCCACCNCTCAGAGAGGTTTAGTTACTGTGCCAAGGTCACACAGCTAGTGAGCAGTACTGGTGATTTAGTTGCTCAGTTGTGTCCGATTCTTGTGACCCCATGGACTGTAGCCTGGCAGGCTCCTCTGTCCATGGGATTCTCCAGGCAAGAATACTGGAGTGGGTTGTCATTTCCTTTTCCAGGGGATCTTTCTGACCCAGGAATCAAACCCGGGTCTCCTGCATTGTAGGCAGATCCTTTATTGACTGAGCTACAAGGGAAGCCCTAAGCGAGTGAGTGGTAGAGCCTGGATAACGAGGCTGCTCAGTCTGACTCCAAAGCCTCCTCCCTCTTACCCGTCTTCCTCACCCCCTTGTCCCTCCACCTTAACCACTATGAGAAGTTAATTATACAAAGGGACAAATAGATCTTTCAACGTTTACTTTTGCTCTTATAGAAAACTGAAACCCAGCAAATTAGAGACATAAAATCACCGGACTCACCCTTGGATTCTTCTAGAAAAATCAGTGTCCGAGAAAGCATAAAGGCTTCCATGAACAGGACGACTAACAATAAAACACCAAAGAGTGAAGATTCTCAAGCCCTGGAGGAGAGTGGTCAGGACAGTGACGCAGAGACAGGCAGTGTCTAGAGAGACTCCCACATCGGCAGAGCCCTGAGCCGCAGCTCACAGGTCCCAGCCCCACTGCCCACTTAGCCAGTGCCTACCTCTGCTGGTTGTACGTTAGCAGAGGGGATGGAGAGAGAACGCAATGGAAACAGACAGCAGGGCAGGCCACATGGCTGTCCCTGTGGCATGTGGCCGGGACCCTCTGACAAAGCAAGCACCAGATGTGGGGCCAGCTTCCCACAGCTGCCACTAGATCAAGTGCTCCCAGGTGCCAGGGCGGGCTCAGGGCTGTACTGCAGGTAGAGCAGGGACAGCTTGGAGGGATGGAGCCCCTCATGGGATCGCTGAGAGGCTAACGCAGGCCAGAACGGGCCTCAGGTCCACCCACCATGGCCGCACCGCAGGACCAGGCTCTGGGGGCCTGGCCTCCCGCTGCGATCCAGTCAGAGTCCCAGGCTGCAACTCAGGCTTTCTCCAAGACCCCATCAGCAAAAATGTGCCTTTTCCCTGCCTCTGTCTCCCCACAACTCCATTTCCAGTCAGTTTCATCATATGTCTCTGGTCTGTAGGATTGACATCACAGCTCATGCGAAGGCTTTGGGAAGGACAGATTGGTTTCCCAGCGTTTGCAGAATGGGAAGACACAGCAGGAAGAAGTTGGAGCAGGTGCTGAAAGTCAGTGAAGGTCAATGGTGTTTCAGAGGCCCCTGTGCAGGCAGTCGTGGTCACGGCAGAGAGGGGGAAAAGCATCTTTTCTCTCTGGAAGGTGGCCTGGCTCTCAGAATTTCCTTGAGGTGCTCTCTGTAAACTCTCAGACACCTCCCTCACTCCATCCCATCCTTGGGCAGCTGCTAAATCTGAAGAATATGTTACAACCTGCCCAGGTTCAGGGGAAAAGTGGGCATAGCATTAGAAACCCCTGGCTCCCAGTCTCTCCCTTCCATCTTGGCTTCTCTGCCATCAAACTCCTTGGACGTGTTTCAGTTCAAAATGTGATGATTTCTAGAATCAGCAGGCTAAAAGCAGCAGGTGCCCCCCACCCCAGACCTCACTGCCCACAGTGATGCTCAAATGCTGGAGTTAATTAAATCCATTTAGCGCCTACCCCAAGTCTTAGCACAGGCTGCCTGCGTGGAGATCAAACCCAGGAAACATTTAAATACCATCTCTTGCCCAGCATGACACACGAATCACATCCATCATGGAAAAATCCAGGCAGAAAAACAACAGTACATGGAAACCACTTATGCAACAGAGTCTGTGGGGCCCAAGTCCTAGTGTCCAGCTAACACAGGGCATTCAGATAAGGGGCTGCCAGCTTGGTGGTGGCTGATGTCTTGTGAGATGAAGGTGCCCATCTCTTCCCTGTGCCCCCCTGCTGGTTGAAGCCCAGGAAGTATGACGCTGCCCCTAGCACCATCCTGCAAAGACAGAACGTTCTGCTGGCTCCTCCTGACCTTCTGGTACCAGAGTCCCCGTGTTACCCAAACTTGACCCCTCATCACCCTCAAGTCCCCACTTTGCCTCACCTCCTCACCAGGCTGCTTCACTGCCCGTGGCCCCCTCCCTCCTTCACTCCTGTCTCTGCCTTGGTCTCTATAACCTGGTCAGTAACTCATCTTTCTAGATCTCATAACAAGTTGCTGTTATACCTCGACAAAAGCCTTTCTTTTGCCAGTAAAATGTGATGGACCCAATTCATGTCGCTCCCGGGCAGGAGCCCCAGGGGTCCACATCTGCCTTATCTGGTCCTCTGGCCACAGAGTCTGGCCAGGGTCTGAGGTTGCTTCAAGGGCCCAGGGCTCAGCACAGAGATCCAGAGGCAGCAGCTGGTGCCCGCCACTCCAAGGAAGAGCAGCATGACCCCATCTGGCCTGAACCATCAAGAAACAGGAGCATCTGGTTGTTTTCTTCTTTAGAGAATGTCACGCATCCTCAAGATTATGGCTAGTACATGAGTTAGAACCTGGAAGGTAAAACAGGAAGGTTAAGATCGTATTATATAAAGAATATGACTGGCCTGTGCTCCTGGTTTCAGAGAGGGAGACTCTAGTCCAAACTCAGAATCTCCCAAGTAACAGGAATGTCTTTATTATTCATGAATCCAGGCATCACATATCAGTTTATGCTAATGAGGCGACTCATGGGAGCCCCTAGGTAGTCCGGGGATGGGGGAGTCAGGTTGAAAGACCTAAAGTGTGATTGACTAGAGGGTCGGGGCTCTGAGCCTCTGATCACCCAAACTCCAGACCTTCAAGGAGGGGTGAGGCCTGAATAGAGTCCAGTTATGTGGCTGCTGATTCAATCCATCATGCCAAGGTCATAGAGCCTCTGCACACTGAGGCTGAGTGGGCTTCCTGGATGTGCTGGGAAGGTGCTGGGTGTTGATTCCCCAGGGCGAGAACGCTTGGCGACCCATCAGAACCTGCCCTCTTCATTTGGCCACTTCTGATCTGTATCCTTTACGATAAAACTGTAAACATAGATTATAGCCCTTTCCTGAGTTCTGTAGATCACTGTAGTGAATTATCAAGTCTAAGGGGCTCATGGGGACCTCTCAGCTTTGTGGCAGGTCAGTCAGAAGCCAGAGCAGTCTTGCCGGAGACCCCAGCCTGTAATCTGTGGGGTCTGCTCTCACTCCAGGTGCTTAGCCCCAGAACTGAACTGCAGCCCACCTGGGGTGGCAGGATCATGGGAAAACAGGTCAGAGCGTGGATGAAGCTGGGAGGTTCAGCAGGAGGGAAGCCTCCGGATGATGGGGTGCAGATGAAGGCTGTGGAGAGGAAGGGGCACAGCTCACTGAAACCTGAGCCAAGTAAGCTTCTTAGACCTCACATTCCCAGCTCCTTACAGCCACACGAGACTCTTGCCTTCCTAGCACCGGGCTCAGCCCAGCATCAGTGGCTTTACCAGGGAAAGCCACCAATGTCACATAGAGAGGGTGAGGAGCCCGCATGGTGGGTGAGGACAGCCCTACCCACACTCCAGTTCACTCTGCTCTGCCCGTGTCCTTATTCTGGGCATTCATTCGTGTTGGGCCAGGCCACAAGCCATAGTTCCCAGATCCCTCAAGATTCCTCCTAATTTGCCTTCTGGGAAATTCAAAAAGCTCATTTGAACATCAGGACACAAGGAGAAAGTATACATACCCCCTACAATAGACCAGTTCTCTTATATAAGCTTCAAAAACTCTGTACCCAAAAGGTGACCCAGATTGAAAGTAGATCATTTCAAAAAACAGAGCCAGATGAAATAAGATGCCACTTGGAATAACAAGCTGATATGTAGTATGGGAACTGAGAGCCTGGCAAAGCTTTAGGAGGAGCAAGGGTGGGGTGGCGGGCAGGGGGTGTCCAAGAAACATAGCAGAGCCCAGTTCCTCATAGCCTTGACAACTATTTGCAGGAATAAAGTTTTGGAAAAAGCCTTGCAAAGCAGGCCATGGTTAAACTGCCAAGAGGGCTAGATAGACCAAAAGTCAGTCTGGTGAAGAATTTAAAGAAAGAACTGAGCCTCAAGTAAATGTGGGCTCTTGCCAAAGAAAAAGACTTTTTTTAATTTGATATTTTCATTGTATACTCAGCCTACTGGAATTGCATGTCCACGTGTTGTCATAAAACATCTGGACAGTATGGTCAGGATGGCTGGACCGTGACACTGACCCAGAAGATAGGCTGAGTTCTTAAGGATGACTTTCCTAAAAGGACAGAGGACCAGCCAGGCACCCTGACACCCCACGTCCTTCCTCTTTGCTCCCTGACAGTCTGCCTTTGCCTGTTATGTGTAGCACCTTGCTGGGTATACAAGGTATCCAAAAACCAGCCCGTTGGAAATCAGGAGCAAAACAATACTGACACAGAGTCACCAGCACGAAACTAAGTCACACAAAGTAACATTAAGATACATCACAGAAATCCAGACCAGGAACAACAAAAATTCAGAAATCTTTGGGTGAGATGAGAATGGAGATTAAAATACCATCTGCAAAAGATCCTTCCTTCATTTTGTGAGGGAGGAAATTTTTTCTGTCCTTCTAGGTCCTTCTGGCTGGTCTAGCAATTAAATTGACATAAGACAGATTAACAGGAGAAAACAAATTTAATTCCACACATGCAGGAGCGCCACAAAGACAACATGAGTCTCTCTTACAGCAATCGAGGCTCACACACCATTCTGAATTAAGAGGAAGGGATCGGGAGTCTGGGCTCCAAAGGGGAGGAAGACAATTCACAGGAGGACCAAGAAGAATAAGTGTTTGCCAGGCCACGGGAGACAATGGGACATAGAGAAGTCTCTGGACAAACAGGCCCTGCCAGGTCCCCAGCACACCACAGCTGGCAACACTGTCTGTAGTCACCTCTGATGATGGTTCCCTTCCTGGACCTCTTTCTAAATTCTTCCAGCAGTTAAGAGGAAGGTTGCAGGTCAAGAAGCAATAGTTAGAACTGGACATGGAACAACAGACTGGTTCCAAATAGGTAAAAGAGTTCATCAAGACTGTATATTGTCACCCTGCTTATTTAACTTGTATGCAGAGTACATCATGAGAAACGTTGGGCTGGATGAAGCACAAGCTGGAATCAAGATTGCTGGGAGAAATATCAATAACTTCAAATATGCAGATGACACCACCCTTATGGCAGAAAATGAAGAACAGCCTCCTGATGAAAGTGAAAGAGGAGAGTGAAAAAGTTGGCTTAAAGCTCAACATTCAGAAAACTAAGATCATGGCATCCAGTCTTATCACTTCATGTCAAACAGATGGAGAAACAGTGAGAGACTTTATTTTGGGGGGCTCCAAAATCACTGCAGGTGGTGACTACAGCCATGAAATTAAAAGATGCTTGCTCCTTGGAAGAAAAGCTATGACCTACCTAAACAACATATTAAAAAGCAAAGATATTACTTTACCAACAAAGGTCTGTCTAGTCAAGTGAAATGAAGTCGCTCAGTCATGTCTGACTCTTTGCGACCCCATAGACTGTAGCCTACCAGGCTCCTCTGTCCATGGGACTTTCCAGGCAATAGTACTGGAGTGGGTTGCCATTTCCTTCTCCAGGGGATCTTCCCAACCCAGGGCTCGAACCCAGGTCTCCCACATTGTCTAGTCAAAGCTATGGTTCTTCCAGTAGTCATGTATGGATGTGAGAGTTGGACTGTAAAGAAAGCTGAGCACTGAAGAACTGATGCTTTTAAATTGTGGTGCTGGAGAAGACTGTTGAGAGTCCCTTGGACTACAAGGAAGTCAAACTAGCCAATCCTAAAAGAAATCAGTCCTGAATATTCATTGAAATTACTGATGCTAAAGCTGAAACTCCAATACTTTGGCCACCTGATACAAAGAATTGATTCATTGGAAAAGACCCTTGATGCTGGAAAAAGATTGAAGGTGAGAGGAGAAGGGTATGACAGAGGATGAGATGGTTGGATGGCATCACTGACACAATGGATATGAGTTTGAATAGGCTCCAGTAGTTGGTGATGGACAGGGAAGCCTGGCGTGCTGCAGTCCATCGGGTCGCAAAGAGTCAGACACGACTGAGACTGAACTGATGGCTTTCCTCGTGGCTCTGGCTGTAAAGAATCTGCCTAAAACATGGAATACCTGGGTTCAGTCCCTGGGTCAGAAGGATCCCCTGGAGAAGGGAGAATTGCTACTCAATCCAGTACTCTTGCCTGTGGAGAATTCCATGGACAGAGGAGCTTGATGGACTACAGTCATGGTGTCACAGAGTCAGACATGACTGAGCAACTAACACTTACATTTTTCTGAAACAAATCAAACAAGCAAAATTTTTCCTGAATTTTTTCAGCCTCAATTGACTTCAGCTCAACGTAATCCATAGGCCATAGTGGCACCTCTGAGCAAGACTCATTCTGAACCCCTCATTTAAATGAGCTCAGCCAGGAGGACAGCTAGGATCTCAGTAAAGCTGTTGGGAAAGGACCCAAACAGCCACTACCAGAAAAAACCTGGGGGCCCAGCCCTCAAATGGGTGGGTGATGTGGGGACCCCTTGGGGCCAGCGGGGGCAGTGGCTGGTGTAGCAGGTGGGCCAGGGCAGCAGCGCTGGGCCCTGGTCCAGGTGGGCTGTTACCAGGGCAGAGCCCAGCCATCTGCTTCAGAAACAGGACTGAAGACGCAGCCTCCAGGTGAGTTCAGATCAGAGCTCAGTCCCAGGGATGGCATGGGAGAGTTCACTTCACCTTTGGGAAATCTCCTTCCATTACTCCCTTCCACAGTCTACATCAGGAGTCCCTGCTGAAGGCTACAGCTCTGTTCCTACCCATTACTACCTACATTTAACAAGTGCTCAAAAACCATTGGTTGTTGTTGTTGCTTGTGGATTGTAAACCAGGAAATCCAGACAGAAACCTGGTAAAGAGCTCATGGGCTCATCTGCACTTCAGGAGCCAGCCCTGAGACCATGAGTGAGGCCAGTTTCCACACACAGATGAGACCTCAGGGTGCCATGGAGACTCAGGACACAGCCATCAGCTACTCAGAGCAGCGTAGAAACTCCTAGGGGCTGAGCCTCAGCTGGAGAGTCAGTGTGGTCCAGGGACATCAGTGCCTCGGCTGGGTGGGGCTGCAGAATGTTACAAGCTGACACTCCTTGTTAGATTTGCACTGTCCACTTAAAACAAAGACCTTCTCTGCCGTAGCAGAGGTTACTCAAGTATCAGTGCACAGAACAACCCTCTGAGTAATGGGCTGTCCTCCTTTCACAGGGAGAAAACTGGGCTTAGACCCTGGCAGGTAGCCTCCAGGCCCCACATCCACCTTCCTGAGGACCTCTCAGAGGTGAGTGCTCTGCAGGGGGTAGGGTCACAGGCAGAGGTTCCCGGCAGCCTGTCTCCATATCCTTGCTCCAGCAGGAGAGCCTCACCTCTCCACGAGGGGTTCCGAACAGCTTCCACAATTACAACTTAGGGCCTCTCCACTGGCCAGAAGGGCTGAACTTACCCAGGTTTGGTGGGGTTGGGTTTTGCCCACACTGCAAAACTTGCCCTGCACCAGGGGAAGCCCTGGTATCTGCCTTTGTTGGATTTCTCTAAATCAGGCCCTGATTCTCTGAGCTGAGAAACTTGGGTTGGAACCACACAGTTGCTAACATCTCATCTGTCCCTAAGATCTCAAGTCCCGTGGGTCCTAAATTCATGTGCAGCCACAATCCCAAAGGAAACCAAAAGTGGGAGATTTTGCAGGGCAGGGGGGTGGGGTACAGAGAGATTGCAAGAATCAGAAAACAGGTGTGGGGAACACAGAAAATGGAAACAAGAGATGGAATGGAAAGACGTGGAAGTTTTCATACTAAGATGTGTCTGCACGTGTGTTAGTCTGCTTGGACTGCGGTAACAAAAGAACCACAGTCTGGGTGGCTGAAACAGGAGGAATGAGCTGCCTCACAGATGTGGAGGCCAGAAGTGCCAGACCAAGGTGTGCACAGGGTGAGTTTCTTCTAAGGGCTGAGTGGAGAATCTGTTTCAGGTTTCTCCATTCATTCTTGGTAGCTTGCTGGCCATCTTTGGTGTCCCTTAGCTGGACATCACCCCAATCTCTGCCTGTTACCTTCATGTGGTCTTCTCCCTGTCTGTATGTCTGTGTCCAAATTTCCTCTTTATATGGACACCAGTTGCATAAGATTAGGTCACCCTAACGAACCCATTTTAACTTGACGACTTTTGTAAAGACTATTTCCAAAGTCAACATTCGAAAGTACCAAGGGTTAGGATCCAACGTATGTAGGGGGACACCATTCAATCCATAATAGTATGCATTTTTCTCACTTTTAAGAAGGGCTCTAAGCCTGTGGATTTTAAAGAATTTTAAAAATAATACTTTAAAAATCAGTCCATCAAATGATTGTCAACTGCTAATGACCAACCTAGTGTTGAGGTGGAAAGCCATGGGGTACTCATTCTGTCGCATTAAACCCAATTTCCCGCACACTCCCTTACATGTTCCAAGTCTGGCAGAGGCAGACTCCTTGGAGCACCACCTCTCTCCTATGGCCAAAACCCATGTTAGGAAGCTCCCTTCTCTGTCTCTCTCTTTCTCACCTCTTTCACTAGAAAATGATGACTGTCTTCATTCACTGAAGATTCAAGTTTGGCAACAATTAAAAGAAAACTATTTTACTTGGCAATATAAAAGTTGCCTTTTTATGGTCAGAATGCCCATCTTTAAAAAGTCTACAAATAACAAATATTGGAGAAGGTATGGAGAAAAGTGAACCCTCCTACACTGTTGGTGGGCATGTAAGCTAGCAAGTTAGCGCAGTCGCTAGGAAGCGTAGTTTGGGGATTCCTCAGAAAACTGAAAATGGAGCTGCCATATGATCCAGTCATCACATTTCTGGGCATATATCCAGACAAAACTATAATTCAAAAAGATATATGCACCTGCTATGTTCATAGCAACACAATAGCCAAGACATGGCAACAAGCTAAATGTCCACTGACAGATGGATGGATAATATATATATACATATGTACAGATGGATTGTATATATATATATAATATTCCATGGACAGAGGAGCCTGGCAGGGTACAGGTCATGGGGTTACAAAGAGTCAGACACAACTGTGAAAATCTCTCACACACACACACACACACACACACACACACACACTCACACACAGAGTCAGTTAAGAACAATGTAATGCCATTTGCAGCAACATGGATGCGACTAGAGATGATCATCCTAAGTGAAGTAAGTCAGAAAGAGAAAGACAAATACCATCTGATATCATTCACATGTGGAATCTAAGCCACGACACAAACGAACCTACCCATGAAACAGAAACAGATTCACAGACGCAGAGAAAAGACTTGTGATCGCCAAGGGAAAGGGCGTTGGTGGAGGGACAGACTAGGGGTTTGGATCAGCAGATGCAAATTATTATGTATATACAGACTGGATAAACGACGAGGTCCTACTGTATACCACAGGGAACTGTGCTCAACATCATGTGATGAACCATAATGGAAAAGAGTATTTTTAACAATGGTTGCATATATATATACATACATGTATGATGTACATATGTGTATAACTGAATCACTTTGCTATACAGCAGAAATTAACACGTAGTAAATCAATTACACTTCAATAAAATGAAAAGCGTTTTACTTTAAACAGCATTCTCGTTCTTTATGTGCCTTTGGCTGCGCGGGGGCTTCGCTGCTGTGTAGGCTTCCCTCTAGTTGCGGGGCGCAGCTCCTCCTGCTACAGAGCACAGGCTCCAGGCACTCAGGCTCCAGTGCCTTCAGCAAGGGGCTCAGCAGCTGTGGCTCCCAAGCTCTAGGGCACAGGCTCAGCAGCTGTGGCACACGAGCTGAGTTACTCCATAGCATGAGGGCTCAAACCTGTGTCTCCTGCATCAGTAGGCCATTCCTTACCACTGAGCCACCAGGGAGTACCTGAAATGAAAATAGTCGTTTTCCTAGATTGAACTTGAGGATCTGATCAGACCAGTAACACAAATATTTGAGCAGATGAGCTTGAGAATATTGAGCCCCTAGATTTTCCTAAACCCAGTGGACCACCAGAAGCAGCCCAATCTTTTTCTCTAGAAAATAGTATCGCTTCGCCTAGAAATCAAGCACTCAAAGACCTTCCTGAAGTGATTTTTGCACTATGTTTTTTCTCCTCAAGAGTTGTTTATACCTTCGCTTATTGATTCCAGGTTGAAAGTCACCTGGATCAGAAAATGTAGCCCCTGCTCCAGATCACAGTTTGCATGTTAAAGGTACTGTAGCCCTGGTTAATCAATAATCAAGAAGTATGAAACCAGGGAAAATAATTTTGAGGTAATTGGCATCAGAACAACAGACTGGTTCCAAACAGGAAAAGGAGTACATCAAGACTGAATATTGTCACCCTGCTTATTTAACTTATATGCAGAGTACATCATGAGAAACGCTGGGCTGGAAGAAGCACAAGCTGGAATCAAAATTGCCGGGAAAAATAACAATAACTTCAGATATGCAGATGACACCACCCTTATGGCAGAAAGTGAAGAGAAACTAAAGAGCCTCTTGATGAAAGTGAAAGAGGAGAGTGAAAAAGTTGGCTTAAAGCTCAACATTCAGAAAACGAAGCTCATAGCATCTGGTCCCATC